>OX457036.1:58979551-59014551 GCA_949752735.1 Lumbricus terrestris | reverse complement strand
GAAATTAAAATCAGTTATAATAGAGTCCAGTGAGATTGTGCAAACAGCCAAACCATCCACAAGTGTTTAACTCTGCACTGCATTTCTGCCTATTGGTCATCTCATTCCTGGGTTAGCCCCTTGTGGCTTTCAACTGGGTCTATGCTCCTCCTCCTCCTCCTCCTCCTTCTCCTCCTCCTCCTTGTCTTCCTCCTCCTCCTACTTCTCTCTCACCTTATTCTCCCCCTCCTCCTCTTCCTCTTCCTCAACCTCCTAACATACGGGCATGCAGACATATAAACATATAGCCTAGACGTCTAAATAGTCTAAGATAGACACACATAATGACGGGCAAACGGAAAGACATTTAGACGGACAGATAGACATGCATACGGACGGTGAGAACAACAGACGGGTGGACGGACAAGCAGATAGCCAAACGCACATACATACGCAGGAATAAATGCACAAACATACTTGTTGCTAGGACTTACGCACAGTCGCAGAAGCAGACTGTCATCGATACAGGGAGAAAGACATTCAGATGTACAAAGCCACAAACCAATAGGCAGTGCAAGACATAATGACACTCTGATAATATTATACAGATCTCTATCTTGGCTAACGGTGGATCAGCGCATTATCACAGTATGACGCTAATAGCGTTTAGGCGACCTCAGCTGATTGGCAGCACTGGACTTTTCGACCGGCCAAGACAGAGGAGAGGAGCACTGTTGTGGAAGGGCGGTTGGCGCTGATAGATCCCTTACAGAACTTCAGGCAGACACCTCTAACACCACGAAACTGGCAGCGTAGTCTATGCAATTTGCTCCCCCAGGAGGGCGACTGTCGTAGGCTAATCACTTTGTAGAATTCCGATGCTTGTAGTTCAGGGATACACAAACTGACGTTCCCATAAGCCTATATTTTAATACGATGTTACTTATTCGATGCATCATCCTATCTTGCATAATTCCAGTGCTGCAATCAAAATAATTTTATGACTTCCTTCAATGCTACGCACCACGGCATATTTAACCTGTTTATAAGAAACTTTATTATAATTATTTTATTATAAACTAGCTGGGGTTCCAGGCGTTGCCCGGGATATTTAGGATTCGACCCCTCCCGGCCATAGACCCACCACACCTCGCCCCACCCCATCCCACTCCCATCCAACAACACCCCACCACACTCCGACATCCACCGGTACGCCACCCGTGAAATCCCCACACCTCACCCCATCCCATCCCAAGCCCCCATCCCTCAACACCCCACCACACTCCGACCTTCACCGCCACCCATGAAATTTCCCCACCTCACTACTCACCCCCACCCCTCCACCCACCACCCACCGCTCCACCATTTTCTCAGCCCCCTCGACCCCACCTTAACCCCTCCACTCACCCAGTCCACCCCACCCAATCCCACCCCACCTGACTCCCAACTCCACCGGTACGCCACCCGTGAAATTAGGGTTTTCGTGAAAATTTCCCACATCTTCAATCCACCCCACCTCTACACCCCTCCCCACAACACTCCACCGCACTCCGGCCTCCACCGGTACGCCAGCCGTCAAATTTGGGTTTTCGGAAAAATCCCTCACCTCCACCCACCCCCATCCCCACCCCACTCACCACACCACATTCCGACCTCGACCGGTACACCACCCGTGAAATTTCGTATTTCGGGAAAAAATTCTTTCCCACCGGCTCCACCCACCCACACCCATGCCCCTCCCGGCACCTGCAGACCGAGGTGTGGGCTGAGTAGAAGCGAGGTGTCCCGCGTAAAAATCCGTCTTACTGTGAATGTGAAACTATGGGAAGGGAATGGAAATTTATAGCAAAAAATATAGTTTTCGCAACCCCCACCGTGGCTCCCATGGTGGTAGAGTTTCGCCAACCACTACACCAGGTGACTCTGATGGCCCTCTGTCTAGGTACAAAGTTTTATAGAAATTGCCGAAAAAAGTGAAATTTTTGGGGGTTTCGCACCCACCCTGCCCCCCTGGTGGTAGAGAATCGCCAACATCTCGTTGGGGTGTCTCATGCCGAGACCCGCATGGGTGGGGGTGGAGGTGGGCGGGGTCGGCGTGAAGCGGGGGGATATTTTGTCTAAAACCGACATTTCACGGGTGGCGTACCGGTCGAGGTCGGAGTGTGGTGTGGTGTGGCGGGGTGGCGGGTGGGGATGTGGGAAGAGGGTAGGTGGAACAGAGGGGTGGGAGTGGGGTGGGTGGGGGTGTGGAGGAAGGGGAGGTGGGGTGGGGTTTGGAAGGGGTTGTGTGGCGGTGGTGTGAGGTGAGGTCGGGTGGGTGGGGAGGGGTGGGGTCGGGTGGGTGGGTGGGGAGAGGTAGGGTGTGGGGGAGTGTGTGGGGAGGGGTGTGGTGTGGGGGTAGGGTAGAGGGTGGGGTTGTGGCAGGAAAGAGAGGTGGAGAAGGGTGTGGGGCATGGGGGATTGGGGGTGGGGGGGATTGGGGGAGAATTTTTCCGAAAATCCAAATTTTGCTGGTGGCTTACCGGTGGAGGTCGGTGTGTGGTGGGGTGTTGTGTGGTGGGGTGTTGTGGGGTGGGGTGGGATGGGGTGGGGTGTTTTGAGGTTGTGGCCAGGAGCAGGTCGTATCCTAAATTTCCCGGGTACCCCAGCTGGTATGATTATTATTATTTCTTAATATTTATTTATTAATATAGTATAATTATGATGCTATCATATTGCAATGAGTATAAATTACTGTATATTTTTGTACAAATACTATTTTTGCCCAGCTTAGAGCATAGATGACATCGCCTCCAGAAACATTTGGCAAAATCATGATAATTTTTAATTTGTATTACATGAACTGTTATAATATACTGCGATATTATATACTATTTATGTGATCATAATGTGATTATTTACTATTACAATATACGATACAAATCTTACATTCTTGTTACAATGAGCATAACTAACTGAAAATATTTGTACAAATGCTATTTTTGAACAAATAAATTGCTTCTCTACTTGTTTTCAAATTTCAAACTGCCAAATTTCAAATGTTTTGGCCTTTGAACACATAGTAAAACAACATCATTACTGCAAGGCTTCCAAATTTTGGTATCTGTAGTTTATTAGTTCTCAATTTGTTGGTTTGTGAGTCATTTGTTATGAATTCCGCATTGTATCCTGGTCAGCAATTCAGGATCATCTTGGGAAACAGGGATGAGCTAAGCCAGTGTTGAAAAGTTAGCTTAAATAGTCTAATATTATTATACTCAGGTCTGTAGTCATTCATTATAGTAATCCAGCAACAGCAGAACTGAGTCTCTGAAAGAAAGTATTGGATGGATGGGTCCAAATTTGACGAGGGCCTATGACAACAGAGGTTGTTTACCTCGACAGAAATTTGTTTGACATAATTATTTATTACAGCACTTGAAAGAAATTATTATTGTAATGTATATATATATATATATATACGACCCGCTCCCGGCCACAACCTCCCCACCACATCCCACTCCACCCCACAACACCACACTCCGACCGCCACCGGTACGCCACCCGTGAAATTTGGGTTTTCGGAAAAATTACCCCCCCGACTGCAACCCCAACCCCCACCCCATCCCATCCCAACCCACACTCCCCCACACCCACTCCTACCCTCCCCACCATCATCCAGCCCCATTCCACCCATCCCCCACCCGCCACCCCCGACCACACCACGTCACACTAAACACCGACCTCCACAGGTACGCCAGCCGTGAAATTTGTGTATTCGAACAAATTCCTCCCACCACCATCCCCACCCTCCAGCCCACCGAATCCTACCCCACCCACCACACCACACTCCGACCTCGACCGGTACGCCACTCGTGAAATTTCTGTTTTCGGAAAAATTTCTTCCCAACCGCCCTTACGCCCCCACCTCAACCCATGCCCCACCCGGCCCCTGCAAACGCAACAAAAAAAGTAACAAAAACACGATTTTTTCTCATCTCAAATAATTGGTATAAATTAGCCTTGATATTGCCAGATGATCATTATTATTACTATTTAAAAAGAAACAGGGTACCAGCGTAGCCACGCGTCACTGAGAAGTCACTTAGCAAGATGACAATCAAATTGGCAAATAAGGAATCTGTCAGATTAATCAACAGGTCCATCAAGAACTTTGCAACGAGACTCAACAGAAGTTTTGGCACTGGTGTTGGGCACATTGAACACGAGTTGTGAAGCACTACCAAGTTCACTTGACAACAGTTATTTGAGATGAGACTTATTAAAGTCGTGTTTTGGGTACTTTTTGATGTGTTTCGTTTTTGAATCGTCAAAAAACGGTGGGTGGTCTCACTAAAAGTAGCACAACTTTTGTTGTGTTTGAAATATTTTGATGAAATAAAACCACCATGTGCAGATATCATTTGTCTTTAAGCCTGCAAAATTTCATTTAGATATTTTACTTTTGGCCACGATGTTGGCAAAAAACCTAATTATTCTGCGTTTCATTTTGTAATCGTCAAAAAACGGTGGGTGACCTCACTAAAAGTGATGTAACTTTTGTTCTGTTTGAAATATCTTGGCCTTGATGTGTAAATATGAATTGCCTATAAGCCTGTAAAATTTCATTTGGAAATACTTACTTTTGGTCAAGATATTGGCGAAAACCTAGGGGGTATTTGTTTGGCGTACCCTGTAGATAAGTATATATAATATTATGTCGAAATTCTAAAACACTCTTTTTATCGGTATGGAAATAATTGAGCAATTTTTTTCTAAAAATGGCATCTTAAAAGGGTATCATTATCGTTACAATGGGGAAACTCCGAAAAAAATTATTATTTTAAGTATACCCTATATTTATTTAAAGTCTTAGGCCACTCCTATCAGCACTGAAAAATTGCAGCTATTTTGTTAAGATGGCAGCTTTAAATGATAGGCCTACCATTGCAATGTGAAAATTCAAAAAGTTTCTCGTGGGGAGGAGTACATACTCTCACCGCACACTCTTTTTTTATCAGTAAGCTCCCTGAAATAATTCAGTTATTTTGCTAAAATGCCATCTCAAAAGGGCGCCATTACAATGTGAAAATTTTAAAAGAAATTACTATTGTAAGTTTAGTATTGTAAAGTGTATTTATTGGAGTCTAGGAAACTGTCATGAGCACTGAAAAGTACAGCTATTTTGTTTGTTTGTATGTGCACTTGTTATAGCGCCCCTTCAAGCTCTCTCTCTTGCTACTCAGAGGCGCTCCCGACTGCAGCGCGGACACTGCATCGGTGTTTCACGCCGAAGCGCTGAGAAATTGCGAGTGAAGGACTTGCCCAAGGTCCTTACGCGGTGAGGTGGATTCGAACCTCGAACTTTCCGGCTTCAAGGCAACGACGCCACCCCTCTGAGTAGGTTTCTTGAAGAGGCGCTATATTAATTCTCGAAATGAATGAATGAATTAAAGATAGGGGCAAAAAACCGTAGGGGTTACTTTTTTTACGTCCCACCTTGTATGTTTGTATGATTGTATTTATGACTGTATGTATGTACATATATGTATGTATATATATATATGTACATGTATGTGTGTATGTATGTATGTATGTATGTATGTATGTATGTATGTATGTATGTATGTATGTATGTATGTATGTATGTATGTATGTATGTATGTATGCATGTATGTATGTACATGTATGTATGTATATATGTATGTACATGTATGTATGCATGTACATGTATGTATATATGTATGTATGTATGTATGTATGTATTATGTATGTATGTAGTATGTATGTATGTATGTATGTATGTATGTATGTATGTATGTATGTATGCATGTATGTATGTATGTATGTATGTATGTATGTATGTATGTATGCATGTATTAGTGCAAATGACGTCATTTTGACGTCATCATTGTGATTGGAACTTTTATATTTTCTCCAATATTAGATAAATATGTCAGGATTAAAATGTTTTTTTATATTGCAAAAATCGATGAATGTTTACTATTTATTTTCCTATTTACAAAATTGGGCCCTTTTTTCCGGGCACAGGTTGCATTGCAGAGATAATTCAGTCAAGTAAGCTTATGTAATTTTATTAGGCCATAATCAGTAGGCTAAGTATTGCATGGGCGCCAGCGAGAGGAGTAAAACTCAATGGTCAATGGTCAATTAATCATGAATTTATATAGTGCTTCTTCATGGGGACCGTTCAGAAGCGCTCCCGACTTTAGCACAGCAAAACGGACACTTTTGAGTTTAATAAAAAGAGACTTTTCAGTAAAAACCTCAGGAGGTAGACTTAGCCGTGGACTCCGAAATTTTGAGACCTCAATGACTTAGCCCTGTGTGAGCCCATTCCAGACAACTAGGCCGATTACAGATGCTGTTGAGTTGACTCAGTTGACTGGGCGTCTGGTTTATTTGGGTGCACGGTCGTTCCGTCCACCGTTGGTACTGAGGCTTGTAGGCCTACGGTTTCGTTTGACCCCCCACAGCCTGGCTATCAGATTCAAGCGAAGCGCCAGAGGGAGGTAATGACTGCTATGCAACCCATTATGCTCCAGAACTGCGTGTGTGTGTGTGTGTGTGCACGCGCGCAGGATGTACATGCACGTACATGTATCTAATGACGTAGAGACAGAGATGCAGTGTTTGATCTTGTACCATCCTGTGTGGGGGAATCAAGGGAGTTTGGGAGAACAAGCGAAAGTCCGGTGGATTTTCACCGAGGCGCGTAGCGTCGGGAAGAAGAGGGTTTGAGGTGGGAATGAGATCCTCCCATTAGTAATTTGTTGAATTTTCGCATTAAAATGGCAGCATTTTAAACTGCCATTTTTACAAAGTAGCTCTACTATTTCAGTGCTGACAAGAGCTGCGGTCTTATACTTCAATAAATATTAATAGTGAATTTTATTCATCATAGATTGATAGTATCTGTGTACAGACAAAATGTCCCCGGACAAAATATTCGGGACAAAATGTTCATGGACATAAAGTCCCCGGACAAAAAGTCCCCGGACAAAATGTCCCCTGAATAAAATGTCCCCGGACAAAAAGTCCCCGGATAAAATGTCCCCGGACAAAATGTCCCCCGGACCACCAGCAGCAGCATAATCAATATCACAATTATCATCATCATCATCATCGT
This sequence comes from Lumbricus terrestris, assembly GCA_949752735.1. NCBI lineage: Eukaryota > Metazoa > Annelida > Clitellata > Crassiclitellata > Lumbricidae > Lumbricus > Lumbricus terrestris. The sequence continues at coordinate 59,007,443 of OX457036.1, read as the reverse complement.
CATCACCACCACCACCACCACCACCACCACCACCACCACCACCACCACCACCAACAACAACAACAACAACAACAACCACAACAATAACAGCAAACAAAAATTTCATCATCGTCACCATCATCAACATCATCATCGTCATCTTTTGTCATCATAAAAAAACACGCCATCATAGTCGTCGTCATCGTTGTTAAATTATCATCGTCATCGCAGTCGCCGTCGTAATCGTCATCGTCACCGTCAACAAGATCAAGCATCCTCATTATCATCAGCATAATCATCATTGACCTCATTATCATCATCATTGTTGTTGTCATCGTCATCATCATCAGCTTCATCATGGGCATCGTGAACATTTTCTCATAATCATCATTTCTCTTCATCATCATCATCTTAGTCTTCAATATCGTCGTCAAAATATGGTGTATTCAGTATTATAATATAATCAGCGTCTGCATTGTCATTGTCATCATCATTTTCATCATTATCGTGATTGTTATAATTATCATCATTATCATCAGCTCCATCATCACCAACGTTACTATCATAATCATCACTGCCAGCATCACCATGATCGTCATCTTCATTATCATCATCAACAACATAAACATCATCATGGGGACCAGGGTGGTGGGCGAAACCCCCAATTTGTTCCACTTTTTTTCGGCAATTTTTCTGAAACTTTGTATCTAGACAGAGGGCCATCAGTGAGGTGGTTGGTTAATCTCTACCATCATGAGGCCCACGGTGGGGAGGGGGGTTGCGAAAACCCTAATTTTCGCTGTAAATTTCCATTCCCTTGCCATAGTTTCACAGCTAGACAGATTTTTACACGGGCCACCTCGCCTCTACTCAGCCCACACCTCGGTCTGCAAGGGCAGGGTGAGGCAGGGGGGCGTGGGGCGGGGGATAATTTTTTCCGAAAACCGAAATTTCACGGGTGGCGTACTGGTCGAGGTCGGAGTGTGGTGTGGTGTGGCGGGGGCGGGGTGGCGTTTGGGGATGTGGGGGGTGGGGAGGGGGTGGGTGGAACAGTGGGCTAGGTTGTTGTGGTGGGTGGGGTATGGGGGAGTGGAGGTGGGTGGGGTTTGGAAGGGGTGGAGTGGCGGGAGGTTGGGGGGTCGGGTGGGTGGGGAGGGGTGGGGTGTGGGGAAGTGGGTAGGGGAGAAGTGGGGTGTGGGGTAGGGTAGATGGTGGGGTTGGGGCAGGGAAGGGGTGGAGAGGAGTGTGGGGTATGGGGATTGGTGGTGGGAAATTGGGGGAGAATTTTTCCGAAAATCCAAATTTTACGGGTGGTCGATGTGTGGTGGGGTGTTGTGTGGTGGGGTGGGGTGTTGTGGGGCGGGGTGGGATGGGGTGGGGTGCTGTGAGGCTGTGGCCGGGAGCGGGTCGTATCCTAAATTTCCCGGGCAGCGTCGGGTACCCCAGCTAGTATGATTATATATAAGGCTATTATATCTTATTATTTATTTATTAATAATTATAGTATAATTATGATGCTATCATATTGCAATGAGTATACATTACTGTATATAATTGTACAAATACTAGTTTTACCCAGCTAAAAGCATAGATGACATCGCCTCCAGAAACATTTGGCAAAATCATGATAATTTTTAATGTTTGATTGCTGTTTACATCATTGTATTACATGAACTGTTATAATATGCTGCGATATTATATACTATACAGGGTGGCCCAGCATAAATGTCCCGACTTTGCACGCGTATAACTTCGCCAATTTTTAACATTTATTTATACTTAATGCATCAAATTAAAGGTATTTCACTCTAGTATTAACTCTAAAAAAGTCGAACTGATACTAGTCTAGGTTTTATTTATATGCCCGGAACAGCGCTAGCTACCATATTTTGCTGTCATTTGTGACGCAACCTGGCGCTGTTGACAGACGATGATCGCGTTTCGATCTTAATTTTACGAAGTGATTAGGGATTTAATTCGTTTGAAATGATTAGCGAATATTCTAACAGAGGATGGAATAAACAATACCTTGTATTATCTGCTACGGAAAAATGATAAAACAGGACTTTCTACTCGCAAACCATGGGAATCGGTGCGCACGGCGCTCACATCCGCTAACATTGCTCGTGTGTCCGCGTACATTTGCAGTCAAGACAATGACCAAGGCAGGCCCTGCATGCAAATTCAGCGCAAAACAGGCAGTCTTAGAAGCACTGAATAACGTATTAGAAAAGATTATAAACCTGAAGTTAAAGTAATTTGTCGACGAGAAGTCCAGCGAACTCACCAGCTCTTACGCAAAGAAGCGGCTGGCAGCGTGCAAGCGTCTGAAGCAGCGCATGGCAGTGCACGGCTGTTGGCAAAATTGAAAGGACGTGGTTTTGCGATTAGAAGATATTCATGGTATAGGGACCCCACAAACACCCAAAATGATCGTGTCTACGCACGTTTTAGCAAAAAACGATAGAATTTCCCGGGGAAACGGCGTCATATTGCGTCAGTGATGACAAAAAGTGGTAGCTAGCGCTGTTCCAAGTATATAATTAAAACCTAAAATAGTATCAGTTCGACTTTTTTTAGAGTTAATACTAGAGTGAAATACCTTTAATTTGATGCATTAAGTATAAATGAATGCTAAAAATTGGCGAAGTTATATGCGTGCAAAGTCGGGACATTTATGCTGGGCCACCCTGTATTTATATGATCATAATGGGATTATTTACTATTACAATATACGATACAAATCATACATTCTTGTTACAATTAGTATAACGAACTGAAAATATTTGTACAAATACTATTTTTGAACAAATAAATTGCTTCTCTACAGTGTTTTCTTTCAAATTTCAAACTGCCAAGCTTAAAATATTTTGGCCTTTGAACACATAGTAAAACAACATCATTACTGCAAGGCTTCCAAATTTTGGTACCTGTAGTTTAATAGTTCTCAATCATTGGTTGGTTTGTGTACCATTTGTTACGAATTCCGCAATGTATCCTGGTCAGCAATTCAGGACCATCTTGGGAAACAGGGATGAGCTAAGCCAGTGTTGAAAAGTTAACTTAAATAGTCTAATATTATTATACTCAGGTCTGTAGTCATTCATTATAGTAAGCCAGCAACAGCAGAACTGAGTCTCTGAAAGAAATTATTGGATGGACGGGTCCAGATTTGACGAGGGCCTATGACAACAGAGTTGTTTACCTCGACAGAAATTTGTTTGACATAATTTATTACAGCACTTGAAAGAAATTATTATTGTAGTTAATATATATATATATATATATGCTAACTGGGGTACCCGGCGTTGCCCGGAATATTTAGGATACGACCCGCTACCGGCCATAACCTCACCACACCCCACCACACACCCACCCCACCCCACAACACCACACTCCGACCTCCACCGGTACGCCACCCGTGAAATTTGGGTTTTCGGAAAAATTATCCCCCAACCGCAACCCCAACCCCCACCCCATCACACCCCCACCTCCACTCCCCCACACCCCACCCACTCCTCCCTCTCCACACCCCCATCCAGCTCCACCCCACCCATCCTTCACCTGCCACCCTGACCACACCACGTCACACTACACACCGACCTCCACAGGTACGCCAGCCGTGAAATTTGTGTATTCGAAAAAATTCCTCCCACCACCATCCCCACCCTCCAGCCCACCGAATTCTACCCCACCCACCACACCACATTCCGACCTCGACCGGTACACCACCCGTGAAATTTCGTATTTCGGGAAAAAATTCTTTCCCACCGGCCCCACCCACCCCCACCCACACCCATGCCCCTCCCGGCACCTGCAGACCGAGGTTTGGGCTGAGTAGAGGCGAGGTGGCCCGCATAAAATCTGTCTAACTGTGATACTATGGGAAGGGAATGGAAATTTATAGCGAAAATTAGAGTTTTCGCAGCTCCCCCCACCGTGGCCCCATAGTGGTAGAGATTCACCAACCACTCCACCAGGTGGCTCTGATGACCCTCTGTCTAGGTACAAAGTTTCAGAAAAATTGTCGAAAAAATTGACATTTTGGAGGGTTTCGCCGCCCCACCCTGGCCCCCTGGTGCTAGAGAATCGCCAACCGTTCGTTGGGGTGTGTCATGCCGAGACCAGGAGAATCATAGGTAGAAGCAGGAGAGAGAAGATCAGAAACGAAATAACAAGAGAAGAACTAGGAGTTGATGAAACAATAATAGAAAAAATCAGGAAGAGAAGACTCAGATGGTTCGGTCATGTGAGAAGAATGACGGAGCAAAGACTGCCAAACGCTGCACTGCATGGGCATGTGGAAGGAGAAAGAAGCAGAGGGAGGCAGAGGAAGACCTGGATGGACAACATCAAAGAAGATCTGAGAGAGAAGGGCACCAGCTTGGCCGAGATCGGAGAAACCATCAGAAGCCGAGAAGTTTGGAAGAAATTCATACAGGCCTCATCGTCATATCGATGACGGAGGAGAAGATAAAAGAAGATGCAGAGACCTACACAGTAGTGAAGGTTTGGAGTGAAAAGCTCAAAAACAGTGGAAATGCATCCAGGTCAAACAGACAGACACACACAGACAGACAGACAGACAGAATCTTCTCTTTATTTATATAGATATGTATATATAATATTACGTCGAAATTCTAAAACACTCTTTTTATCGGTATGGAAATAAATGAGCAATTTTTCAAAAATGGCATCTTAAAAGGGTATCATTATCGTTACAATGGGGAAACTCCGAAAAATTATTATTTTAAGTATACCCTATATTTATTTAAAGTCTTAGGCCACTCCTATCAGCACTGAAAAATTGCAGCTATTTTGTTAAGATGGCAGCTTTAAATGATAGGCCTACCATTGCAATGTGAAAATTCAAAACATTTCTCGTGGGGAGGAGTACATACTCTCACCGCACAATCTTTTTTTATCAGTAAGCTCCCTGAAATAATTCAATTATTTTGTTAAAATGTCATCTCAAAAGGGTGCCATTACAATGTGAAAATTTTAAAAGAAATTACTATTGTAAGTTTAGTATTGTAAAGTGTATTTATTGGAGTCTAGGAAACTGTCATGAGCACTGAAAAGTACAGCTATTTTGTTTGTTTGTATGTGCACTTGTCATAGCGCCCCTTCAAGCTCTCTCTCTCTCTTGCTACTCAGAGGCGCTCTCGACTGCAGCACGGACACTGCATCGGTGTTTCACGCCGAAGCGCTGAGAAATTGCGAGTGAAGGACTTGCCCAAAGTCCTTTCGCGGTGAGGTGGATTCGAACCTCGAACCTTCCGGCTTCAAAGCCATGACGCCACCACTACACCAGATGTTACAAATACAATACAATACAATTAGTCATTTATAACGCGGATTAACAAAACAAGTCTTGCACAAGAGCGAGCTTCACTACAGATCTAGTTATAATGCAATGAAAATAAATGAGTTTTTAACTTTGATTTAAATTCTGCAACAGATGAGCACTGGCGAATGAAGGTTGGAAGACTGAATGTCGTTGTAATCATCATCATCATCATCATCATCATCATCATCATCATCATCATCATCATCATCATCATCATCATCATCATCATCATCATTATCATCATCATCACTATCGTAATAATCGTTATCGTCACCATCACCACATCTACCACCACAACTCCCACCACCGCCACCGCCACCACCATCACCACTACCACCACTAACAACAACAACAGCAACAATAAAAACAACACCAACAACAACAAGATCAACACAACCACCAGCATCATTATCGTCACCATCACCACATCTACCACAAACATCACTACCACCGCTACCACCACCACCAACAGCAGCCGCAACAACACCATTATCGTCACCACTATTGTCACTATCATCATTATTATCAACACCATGCATTTTCGTCGTGTATGTCGTCGTCGTTGTCGTTACCTTTGTCACTATCATCATTATTATCAACACCATCACCATCACCAAAAGCACTTTCATCTTCTTCATCATCATCGTCATCAGCAGCATCTCTTCCATCATCATAAACAGAACTTCATCATCATTATCATCATCATGATCATCATCAGCTCCATCTTCATCACCATCATGAAGGTCTCTATCGTCATCGCCATCATATTTATCTTCTTCATCATCTTGATCTTCGTGATCGTCGTCATAATGTTATAATCAGTATAATAAGTATCGCAATCAATATCTATCATTATCATCATCATCATCATCATCATCGCCATCATTAGCTCTATCATCATACCCCCGGAGACTCCTTTATCAAAATCATCATCATATTTATCCTCGTCATCATCTTCATCTTCATTGTCGTCGTCACAATCATTCTTAGCAGTATCTTCATCATCATCTTTATCATAATTATTGTCGTCACCTTCACGATAATCATCATCATTATCATCGTCATCATATTCATCATCATCACTATCGTAATAATCGTTATCGTCACCATCACCACATCTACCACCACAACTCCCACCACCGCCACCACCATCACCACTACCACCACTAACAACAACAACAACAACAATAAAAACAACACCAACAACAACAAGATCAACACAACCACCAGCATCATTATCGTCACCATCACCACATCTACCACAAACATCACTACCACCGCTACCACCACCACCAACAGCAACCGCAACAACACCATTATCGTCACCACTATTGTCACTATCATCATTATTATCAACACCATGCATTTTCGTCGTGTATGTCGTCGTCGTTGTCGTTACCTTTGTCACTATCATCATTATTATCAACACCATCACCATCACCAAAAGCACTTTCATCTTCTTCATCATCATCGTCATCAGCAGCATCTCTTCCATCATCATAAACAGAACTTCATCATCATCATCATCATCATCATCATCATCGCCATCATTAGCTCTATCATCATACCCCCGGAGACTCCTTTATCAAAATCATCATCATATTTATCCTCGTCATCATCTTCATCTTCATTGTCGTCGTCACAATCATTCTTAGCAGTATCTTCATCATCATCTTTATCATAATTATTGTCGTCACCTTCACGATAATCATCATCATTATCATCGTCATCATATTCATCGTTATCATATTCAGAATCGGCGTTGTCGTCATCATCGTCGCCGCCATCATCATTTTCGTCGCATATTGTCGTCGTCGTCATCATCATCATCATCATCATCATCATCATCATCATCATCATCATCATCATCATCATCATCATCATCATTGCATTCCGACGGTCTGTAGAATGGTGGTGAAGACTGTGTAAGGCATATAGTCGACGCTGTCGTATCAAAGTGATTAGTCAGATCTGGCGAAGTGCCATGAGTCGTGCCATTAGAATTATCTAATAATTATTGTGGAATAAATTGGCAAATTTTGATGGTGCATGTGTGTGCAGGGCCGGATTAAATAGTATGCTATGTCTGCCATGGCGGCGGGCCCCCCGCCGTCAGAGGGCCCCAACGATTTTATATGCTCTTGGTTAATTAAATTTTAACCTTGTGGCCTCTTAATCCCTTATGTCCTCTAACTAAGAAAAAGTAGCCCTCACATCCTGGAACAACAATAAAGTGGCTGTAATGTAAAAAAAAACGTTGGGAATCACTGGTATATATGTAAGTATGCATGTATATTAGGGTGTCTCTTAGCATAATGGGGGAAAAATTCTTTGGGATTTTTCTTCATCTCACCCTCCCAAGTTGTTAGGTTTATTGAAATAAAATTCTACAAAAATTTCATTAAAATCCGATAAAATTTAGAGGCCGCCCCCGAGCCTCGAAGTTTTGCATGTAATAGGCCTACTTCCACAATGGGAAATCATGTAGTCTAATGTCGCATAATAATTAATCATCATTTCTAGTGCTAATCAATTTGGCTTGTTTATATAACAGACATGTATGTATGTGCACTTGATATAGGGACCCTTCAAGATTACTACACAGAAGCACTCCCGACTACAGCTCGGACACTGAACCTGATATTCACGCCGAAGCGCATGAGCAATTGTTGGGGACTTGCTCAAGGTCACTCCATACGGGGCGGCCTGAGGTGGATTAGAACATGCCAACTCCCCGGCTGCAAGGCAACGAACCACCACTACACCACTGCACCCCACATATCTACTTTCTATCTGTATATTTATGTTAAACTTAAAGAATAGTAGTACACTGCTACAGGCAGGATCAATTGCCATAGAAAACATGAAGACGGAATTTTTTGCTCTTCCGGGCGGTCAACTCTTTTATGGAATTCGTGAATGAAACCACTCCTATTTCAGCCCTGTCATTGATGTCTGCAAACCCGTTCAATGGGTCCATGTCAAGGGAAATCTGTGGAAGAACATGTATGGAAATAGCCGTTTTTTTTTATCCAGCACTGTTTCAGGCTCTTAGTACTCAAAAATGCTGCGGATTTCATTGCTGGTCTCTTTGGTGCAAGATCCGGGTCTGGGTCTTCCATGGTGGCTAAGATCAGTTTCTTCATTTCCGGAATCAAGAAGTTCCTCAGAAAGGTACTATGGATGCAGTCCAAGCTTTTGCATGTGACATTGGAAATTGCTTCAGTTTGCATTTTGGGGTTCGGTCATGAGTCAAAAGTCTTTCAGAGTTGCTTCAACACTGACTTGAACAGTAACAGGTCTTGTGGTGGAAGACAAACTGAAAAGTTGCCATCTTGCACTCCAGCACTTGATATAAAATTTTTAAGATGGCCAATATGCCATGTGGAAGTTGAATCTTCCTTTGCGAGGTCAAAGAGACAGGTCAACAAAGATCAGCATACCCTTTGCACTTCTCTAGGGAGCAGTCAGTTCTGTGAGCTCATACTTTTATTAGAAGCGTTGAGCCTTTCCGATTGTGGGTCCCTGCATCTGGAATGACCTCCCAGTACACTTGTGATTGATGGCCGGGTAAATCTCGTCTGATTTTTATAAGTCGCTCAAATCTCACTTTGTCAGCTGCTGCTGTGCTGAGAGCGCCTATGTGTAGGTCGCTTGAAAAGGCGCTATATAAATTATCGGAATGAATAAAAGTGAATAGAAGGTGTTAGTCTGCTTCAGATTGAAATTAGCCAATTAATAAGGCAATCTATGACTTCTTTAACAATGCGAACTATGTAGCATAATTTGAAACAATGGGGCTATATGTCTAAAACTTTGACATCAAAGGGCGACCTCTAAATATTATCCGATTTCGATCAAATTTTTTTATAATTTTTTTCTCCATCAACCTCACAACTTGAAGGGGTGAGAGAATAAAATTCTGAACTTTCATTTTTAAGAGACACCCTAATGTATATATATATATAAATGTATGTATGTAGGCATGTATGTATGCATGTGTACATGTATGTTTGTTAGTCCAGCACGCACACCCACAGTTCCAATTAACAATGATAGAAACCACCGAGAATACCCACCCCCGCCCAGCCCACAGCCGCCACGCAAGTTTATCGCACCTATTAACCTCAATCCTTCCATCTAGACAAAGACCCGCCTGAGTTGGGTTGCGAGAAGGGCGAAAGAGAGGGCTGTGGCGGGGTGGGGTGAATACCCGTAACTGGACATCTGGATAGCATGAGTTGCATCGCTAATTATCAGTGGGGTGGTGGATGGCAGGGACTTTGGGTGGGTGGGCACATTAAGGTCTTATTTTTCTTTCAAATCTATACTTCTGTTCACTTTGCTTGCAATGCATTGAGCAGAAATTTCTGCTACGAAACATAATAATTATAAGAAATCTCCACAAGATTGATCGACATGCATTGACTTTCACACACAGTTCAGTTTTTACCATTTCAGACCTCAACCTATTGCATTCATCAGTGCATTGATTTTTTATCTATGAGAAAATACCTTCAACATGTGCATTAGGCCTACTGATCGGAATTGCTCAAATTATATCCAACCTGCTTCTTTATATTTGGAGCATCACATGTAAAAAGGAATTCTACCCAACATGCATTTATCTACTTTTGGCTTTGTCTTCAGTTTTGGAAGAACTTGTCTTAAGATGCAATGTTCCTTGTTCCTTGTATATATAGGGCCTACATGTAAGTCATCTCCCAAAACTGTAATTCCACGTGTGCCAATTAATGTGTTCTATCAAACTGTTGAACGAAAAATATCATCAAGACTCACTATTTGATTTCTTCTGGAGCATTATTTTCAAAATTGAACCACTGATTCAAGCAGGATATAGGCCTAATAGGCCTACTCGTGTCTAGACATTGAGTGCATCTTTCTTGAAACAATTTGTAAATCTCAGACTCTTAAAAAATTTATTACTAGATTATTATATTTCAGGAAAGTTGTTGTCTTTGTTGAATGGTGCAACTTTTTAATTTTTTCGTACTCATATTATTTCTGGACATTGCATTGTCCAGAATGGCCTTCCTATGTTTTCTGTACACGGGATGCTATTTCTGGACGATCCAGAAAAAATCTGGACGGTTGGCAACCCTATGGGGGTGACTTAGCCCCCCTAGACCCTGATCAACTCCGCCCATTGTTGGGAGGCAGTATAGGATGGGGTCGTGGGTGGGGTGGACCAGGATTTGTGTGGGTGAAGGTAAAGTGAGGGGGTACGGTTGGGGTATGTAATGCGGTGGAACTGGGCTGAAAATAAAAGTTAAATATTACATTTTTCGTGAATTTCGTGTGTTTAAAATTTTGCTCCTATGTCTTGGCGTAGCGGGAAAATATCCGTGGCGGTCAGTGTTCATTCGATAATCTATATAGCGCTCTTTCAAGAAAAAAACTACTCAGAGGCGCTCCCGACTCCAGTGCGCCCAAAAAGAACAGTTTTAAGTTTATTAAGGAAGAATCCGGGTAGATTTTCAGAATGTAGGCGTAGCTCAAAATGAAGGCCATTGCAGACCACTGGACCAACCACAGAAAAGGCTCGATTCTTCAAAGTAGCAGTACGCGCAAAAACCACCACCACCACCACCACCATCATCAATCATCATCATCATCATCATCATCACCACCACCACCACCATCGCCCCCACCACCACCAACCACCACCACCATCATCATCATCATCGTCGTCGTCGTCGTCATCATCATCATCATCACTACAACCACCACCGTCGTCGTCATCATCATCATCACTGCCACCGCCATCGTCGTCGCCGCCGCCGCCGCCGTCGTCGTCATCGTCATCACCACCACCACCACCACCACCACCACCATCATCATCATCATCATCATCATCATCATCATCACCACCACCACCAAATCCTCCACCGCCGTTGTCGTCACTGTCGATGACAGTCCGCTTTAACGACTGTACGCAAACCTTAAGTCTAGCTATAATTATGTTTGTGCATCTGTTCATGCTTATGTATGTATATGCGTTTGGTTATCTGATTGTCCATTTATTAGTCTGAAGATCTGTCTAACTGTGGTTCTTGTTGTCACCGTCTGTATGTCTGTCTATCTATAAGTCTAAATGTCTTTCCGTCTGCCCGTCATTAGGTGTGTCTATCTAGACGGCTGTATGTTTGCTCGTCTGTCAGTCTACCAGTCTGTCTGTCTGTCTGTCTGCATGCCTGTATTTTTGGATTATAGAGAGGAAGAAGAGGAGGAGCAGATGCTAGTTAAAAGTCACGAGGGGCTTTCATTGAAATGAGATGACCATTGGGCAGAAATGCTTCAGTGCTAGAGTTTCACATTTATAGAATGGCTTGGCTGTAGGTACAATCTCAATGGACTCTATAACTGTTTTCAATTTTGAAAGAGCCTTTGGTAAGTTTTGAAATTATATGTTCAGGTCAACTCCAATGCATTTGACTTGACGAGTTTTCCACCATGACCCTTGCACATAACGCTACTGCTGCTGATGATGACGATGATGACTATGATTATGATGATAACGACATTCGCGCAACTGTAAGCTAGAATTCACCAAGAGATGCAAGTGCTTACAGTCTGGTTTGCCGTAAGCTACTACGCGATGGGTGGATGATGCCAAGTAACTACCTGCTTTAGCTCCCCAGCTGAGATATAACTATGTGGCTCTGAGGACTATATCAGCCAATTAGGATTAGACACTGATATAAATTTTATCTTATATCACCATTCGCAACATACCATTTGTTCTTCTACCGTTTTCCAAGCATGGGCGCCCGCAGAAATTTTTGCAGTGGGGGGGGCAAAATTTGTACGATAGGCCTAGTCACGATTAAATTTTGTAGTAGCAAGAGCTTAAAAATGCAATGCTGCATGGAAATTAGGAATAGGCCTACGAGTATTTTTCAAAGAGGTTTCTTATGCAAATTTCTCAGTTTCATTTTGTGCATAATTTTTAATATGAATAGTTTTCTTAGAAATTTGTTACAAATTAAATAGCAGATCTATGCTAAAAAGTAGTTTTTTAGAGGTGCGCTATATAATTCCATAGAATGAATGAATGACTAAATGAACGGAAAAGGTGTCCGTTTGCAAGGGGAAATTGCTCCTCTAGTTGCCTCTAAAGCGCCACTCGAAAGCCAATTGCAGGGCACCAGCAGTTTCACATGTTCTGCATCGAGTCAGAAGCCTATTCCAAAGAGTAGTCAGAAAGAGGTCCGAGTCTGGTAGCCAGAGGGCCAGAGTAACTGTTAATGCGGGTGTCGTTTAGGAAGGTGGAGGATCCAAGGATCAGATGATTGTGGGTATCAATTCTTTTGAACAGATCTCTTTGTCAGCTTTGGGTGTAAATCCTGAGGCGTGATAACCAGAGCCAAGTTTATCTACAGTGTGACCTCCCTGGATTCTGTACTGACAGCTTGCTAAATGGACAAAATGGAGCCTGGCTTATAGCGGACTTGGTTTATATAATTACAATGCTGGTGAATAAGCAGATCTCCTTGATGAAATTTCAGTGTACTTTGAGAAATTTTCAAATGTTTGCGTTAGTATTTAATTTTTTGCAGTTGTGATTAATTGCATTACAGCTGGATTCCACTTAAAAAATTAAGTAGGCCATAATCGATAGGCCTGCTGTTTGCATGGGTGCCCACAGAAAGCTTGAAAGCCAATGGTCATTGCAAGAGTTTTTAGAAAGAGCTTGAACATGCAAGGCAGAAGGTTATAAAAGCATGTTTATTTCTATAGAGATATCTAAATGTGGATTTCTGACTTTCATTGTCTGTATCATTCGTATCAATGGTGCATAATGCAAAGAAATTTGCTAAAAATCCAAAAGTAGTAGTTTAAAAAACATAGGTTTCAATTTTCCAGGGGGGCAAGTGCCCCCCTTGACCCTATGTGCGGGCGCCCATGTTTCCAAGATTGCTATCTTGGGAGTGCTCCCGAATAGATTTCTGAAAGGTGCACTATATAAATGCATAGACTACACAAATTAAAAATCACATTCATCCTTGATTTGTTGCCCTGCCAGAAATTTTTCCATGGGAGATGTTGTTTGGGCTTCTTACTGTTCACGTCCGTCCGCTCTGTGGCAGGGCAAATATTCTGGTGGCTCAAAAGTTTCTGCAGGGAAAATTCTGTTGCTGTCTATCCACATTACAATTTACAACTAACAGCGTAAGCCTAGCTGTCGCTTTTTTGTTTTTCAAATGAATCGTAAGCATTTGCATAGACAGTAGACCTATATACCTGACTGTTACTTTATTTGCTGAACACTTTGCTTTCGAAATGCTACTCGAAAGAGGATTTGCAATGCTTCACTAAATCGCCGAGATTGGTCTACAGGTTGGGCCATAAAAATATCCCGAAGTCTTTTGCCCATAATCTTGGCCAGAGGTAGTAGTTTTTTAATTAACTTTTTAAGCCTAAAGAAAATTCGTATTGGCCAGATTTAGTAAAAAAAATATTCAAACAGAACAAAAGTTGGATCACTTTTAGTGAGAGCACTCACTGCTATATGACGATTCAAAAAACATGACGCAGCAAAAAGTAACAAAAACGAATTTATTAAGTAACATCTCATATAACACTGGTCAACAAATTTTAACTTTTTTTGTTTCCGAAAAAACGTTGCCTGTTTTCTATAGAAGTTGACGTGCTGAACACGGTGGTGTTCTCAGAATTTTTGTATCACGTAAGGTTTTTGAGAAAATGGGTATGCAAGATTTTAACTGAAATGCTTGTTTATTGCATACATTTGCAATATACTATAATTTAATTTCATTGGAAAACAAATCTTTATAACAGTTCTTCCTCATAATATTGGGTGCTGATGATGACTGTATCACTTAAAAATGTTGAGAAACATGAAATTAAAGGTTTTTCATAGTTATTCCCTGTTCAGTTACACATGTACAATGTATACATGATGCTGCTAAAGTTCCATAGATCTAAAATGCTTTGATGCTGATTTTCGTTTGTATTCTTTGTCTGCACATCTCGCTGCAGTGTCAAACACTTGTCAGACAACACTGCTGGATTCCAGTTTCCCTTATACCGGTTTTCCACTGTGGCAATTTCCTTGTGTTCATCGCTAGATTTGTGAGGAACTTGGGAAGAAGTTCAAGTGGAAATGCAAGATGTGAATCTTAAGTGACATGTTGCCTTTTATGTCAGTATGCTGTAAGATTTTGTTACCAAGTTTATTGTAATTTGGAGTTCTATAGCTACCAAGAAAATTCTCCACAACATCCATCCTTCAGTGCTTCCAGGTGATTGTCTCTGGTCCCTCCCACAGATGTTCAAACTACTTGTCATTGATGATGTGTCTGATCTGTGGACCCACAAAAATGCCTTCCTTGATCTTGGCATCCCTCATTCTTGGGAATTTCTGTTGTAGATAAAGAACATCTTCAGTCCTTGTGCAGAAAATCTTCAGCACCCTTGTGCATGGCTTTTAAATTTTTTTACCAGTTCCAGCTTTAAGTGAAGAGAAGGCAGAAATATCTGTTGGACCGATTTCTGTCCATTACATGGTGACAGCAAACTCCAGTCTTGAATCCAGTTGTTCTGCTTTTGTTTTCGACAAACCTAAGTCTCTAAAAGGTCGTTCAATTCCGACTATGTGAATGAGATGAGGTTCGCCAGACATAGACCTACCTACTTTAAAATCCGGGTCACTGTCAGCAACTACAGGGTGCGCCAAAAAAAGACCTCCTAGGTTTATTGACAATATTTTGACCAAAAGTAAAAATTTCCAAATGAAATTTTACAGGCTTATAAACAATTCATATTTCCACATTATGGCCAAATTTCATCAAAATATTTCAAACGGAACAAAAGTTACATAACTTTTAGTGACGTCACCCACGTTTTTTGACGATTCAAAAACAAAGCGCAGGAAAAATTAGGTTTTATGCTAATATCTTGGCCAAAAGTAAGAGTTTCAAAATGAAATTTTACAGGCTTAAAGACAACTCATATTTGCACAAGGTGGTCAGATTTCATCAAAATATTTCAAACAGGACAAAAGTTATACCACTTTTAATGACGTCACCCACCGTTTTTTGACGATTCAAAAACGAAACACAACAAAAAGTAACAAAACACGATTTTATCATGTCCAGTGGGCATTGTCCACTCTCAAATAACTGTTGTCAAATGAACTTGGTAGTGCTTCACAACTTGTGTTCAATGTGCCCACCCCCAGTGCCAGCACTTCTTTTGAGTATCTTTGCAAAGTTCTTGATGGACCTCTGATTAATCTGACAGATTCCTTATTTACCAATTTGATTGTCATCTTGCTAAGTGACTTCTCAGTGACGTGAAGCTTCGCTGGTACCCTGTTTCTTTTTAAATAGTAATAATAATGATCACCTGGCAATATCAAGGCCATCTGAAAACAATTATTTAAGATGAGACTTAATAAAATCGTGTTTTTGCTACTTTTTGCTGCGTTACGTCTTTGAATCGTCAAGAAATGGGGGTGGGGGGTGACCTCCCTAAAAGTGGTATAACTTTTGTTCCGTTTGAAATATTTCGATGGAATCTGACCACCATGTGCAGATATGAATTGTCTTTACGCGTATAAAATTTCATTTCGATATTCTTCCCTTTGGCCACGATATTAGCCAGAATAATTAGATTGGTTTTTGTTACTTTTTATTGCGTCGCGTTTTTTGAATCGTCAAAAACGGTGGGTGGCCTCACTAAAAGGGGTATAATTTTTGTTTTGTTTGAGATGTTTTGATGAAATCTGGCCATTATGTGTAATTATGAATTGTCTTTAAGACTGTAAAATTTCATTTGGAAATTCTTTCTTTTGGTCAAGATATTGGCAAAACACATAGGGGGGTCTTTTTTGGCGCACCCTGTATGTCGTTCCTGGCAGGATCAATGCAGCAGCATCTTCATCTTCGTCGTCGAAACTCCATTTCTCTGGTGGCTTCGCTATATGAAGACTTTCATTGTACGGGCTTGTATCATTGTCGAAAGAAGATCTGGGAATTCAGTTTACTTTCCTATTCTTGCCCGAGAAACCAGAAACATTAGTGAGACAAACTTAGCAGCCGGTCGCAGTCATGATCTTACTGCTCTCGCCAGGCAAACAGCATTGATTTCACAGGACCCCCGGAGTCAAACTCTAAGATCTGCAGCACATCTTCCACAGCAAATGAGAGGCACACATTCCTTGGCTTTCTCTCCAGTCTTGCAACCAAAGTACAGCTCACAGCTTTATTGACAAGTCCAGTCTTTGTGTGTCTCTGAGGCTTACTCATATAGCATAGCCTACTCTCCACAACTTTAGCAAAATGTACATGTATCACGTTTGATATATATATTCGTTTTAATGAGAAAAAGACAATCTGACAATAACGCAGAAATGCTAACATGAGTGATAATGAATAATTAGAGTTAAAGTTCGATAATTAGTCTTAAAGTTAGCTAGTAAATATTTTTATATAACGATCGTGGGATAAATAATAATTATTGAGAATTGTCCTTTAATGGAAGAGTATGGTTGTGAGCTCTAGGTCTTAGTTGGTGAGAGGAGGGGGTCGTAGGGGAGGTAGGAGTTGGTAGAGAACATGTTTGGGGTTGTGTGTAATTGAGAAAAGGAGTTTTGCATCAGCTGAGTTGGCAAGTTCGGAGACAGTAGGAACGGTTTGCTCTAAGTATCCTAGGCGTTTAGCTCTTTTTATGAGTTTTTCAAGGCGTTCTTTGTCAGACGCCAGGGTGAGACCCCACCATGATGGGGAGGCATAGAGTAATTTAGCTACAGTAGTTGCTTTGGTAATATTATGGATAGATGGAGAGGAGAGGCCATGGGTTTTGAGCTTTCTGATGGCATAGAGAGAGGATGAGCAAGTAGCTGTGAGGTGGTCTATATGGGCTGTGAGTTTGAGGTTGTCTTGGAGGATAACACCCAGTACCTTCATGGTTTTAACTCTGGTTATGTTTGGTAATGGTGGAGGAGGGTCATATTGGTGACGGGGGCGGAAAATGATCATTTCTTTCGATTTAGAGTTATTTAGGGTAAGATTGTTGGCAGAAGCCCAAGTAGAGATCGAGTGGAGCTCAGATAAAATTGTGTTAGCTTGAGTGGATCCTATGAGGAGGTAAGTGTCATCAGCGAATTTGATCATGAGGTTAAGTGGTTGAGCAGGGTGTAGGTCTGAACCAGTGATGGAGAAGTTAGTAGGTCCTAAGACTGAGTCTTGGACTATACTGGCATTGATTGGGAGGAGAGACGAGGCGTGGCCTTTGAACACAGTGAGGTGAGAGCGTTGAAGATGATATTCAACAAGCCAGTTATAGATTTGGTCTGGGATATCGAGAGTGGAAATTTTGTCAAAGAGGGCAGAGTGCTTGACAGAGTCAAATGCTTTGGAGAAGTCAAGGGAGATTATTGAGACATAATCATTGGTTTTTAGGAGGATTTGTGTGTGATGTAAGATAGATATTATGGCGGCGGAGGTAGAGCCAGTAGGTCTGAAAGCAAATTGATCAGAAACCAGGGATTCAAGAGGGGGTTGCGTAAGAGTTGGGTATATGTATCTCTGAACGATGCAGGGCCATTCCACGGTATTGGAGTCCATGAAAGGTCAATAAAAATATTGGAGTTATAAATTGTTATTAATTTCTGTTATAGCTAGATGGTTCTAGTATAAGATTCCAAAAGAATTTGTCTTTCTGCACTTATCGTTTTGTGTCGACTTTGCTTCAAAGTGGGAAATTTGATTTTTTGCGTTACGGACTCTACATGCAATTTTTAAATGCTAAATTTCTAATGTAAATCCACTGTCGAATATTTTTAGCTGGACATCATGACCATGGTGAGAGTAAGTGATAAATACTTCGTGATCAAAAATTCACCTCACCTTGTGTCCAGAATTGCTCGGGCAAAACATGAGTTCTATTAGAGTCCGTAACATTCTGGGGCTTCTGATTTGTTTTGCAGGCATTTCGAATTGAGCAGCAAACTTGCTATCTCTATTCCTCTGATTCCCCATTGTAGGCTACTTAGTAAGCATAGATTACTTTTCCTAATGTTGCTTTAAATTTTTTTATTCGAAGTTGAATATCGTTACGGACTCTACAAAAAGCGTTACGGACTCTACCAAGCACAAATTCAGCTCATGAGATAATGGCTAAAATTGCCAGAAATTATGCATGGAAGCTAAACATTCAACATGTATCTTGTTTAAATGATTCCTTTTATTCATCACTTTCTAAGCTACCATGTGGAAAGCATGGAATTAGTCAACAACTTTAAGACATTTAGAAATTTTATTTAGCTGACATCTAACACACATAAATCAACATATTGCATGATGTATTTATGTGTTTTATTATTTATTCATTGCATTCATATTGATTTATAAATGCTGTTAAAACAAGGTTACGTAATCAATAATTTAAATGAATAGTAGGCCCATGCTAGTTAATTTTCCTCGATTATTCATAGAAATGGTGGAAACAGTTAATTAAAGAACATGTGGAGAGCACAGGCAGAAAGTCTACAACAATGTACTTCATGCCATGGAATCTGCACCTACTTACACAATCATATTCAAGTACCAGTACTTACAGAATCAGAATCATGATTTTTTTAGACCATGAGCTGCATATGTTCAAGAAAGCAAGAGTTTATATAAGTGTTTAACTCAGAGCAAGTCTAGGGCGAGAGCGCCACGAGAAGCGGGGGTGCTCCTCAACCTTCTAAGTAAACCAGATTTTTGCACTGGATAAGGTGTAAAAATTGGTTTGTCTAAATTTTGGTCCATGTGCCCAGAAGAAGACTAGTGCTAACTGAAACAAGACTAAGCTACAAAGGTGAATACTGCATGTTGTGAATGACAAATTGGGCAATCTGCTCTACTTTCCAGACAGAATTGACCAGTTATTGATATATATATATATGTATATATATTCGTTTATTGACATTCAATCTGACAGACCGCAGAACGATTACCGGTACAAGTTATACGAAATACGGCAAGCTTCACACGACACGCAGGTCGGCTCGGTAACTTAACACTAATGGCCTAAGTGCTGGAACGCTTCTGATTCGGCCAAGCCAGGAGTGGGAGGGGCGATCTTATTTTCAACAGACCCGAGGCAAACAACACAACAGAAAGCGCCACTGGCAGCTAACAGAAAATTCAAATAAATGTTTGCCCTGAGCGAGGCTTGAACCCGGGTCGCGATAATGACTCAGTTTTTCGACCAGCGCTCTCTCCACTGAGCAATAAATATTGTGGATAACATGGAATTGTTATGGAATGATCAGATTGCTGAAAGGGTATGCACCTGCAGCAAAAGATGAAATAGGTCTTTTCAAGTTCATTGACCCTGTGACTAGTGTTACAGAATGACCTAAGCTTCTGAAACATTAAGAGCTTCAACATTACAGATCTTTGAACTGTACAAGCATTCCATTGATTGTTGGTGACAATAAAACACCATATTTGTTCAATTTGAGCTCTGAAACTTCCCGTAGTACCTTGCAAGCAATTGAATTGATGACAATAATTGCTATAAAAAGTATAAATTAACTGTTTTCATGGATATTAATCAGTTTTTGTTTATGATCCATAACTGTAGAGTCCGTAACGTAGAGTCCGTAACGCATAGTGTGTTCATTAAGTGAGTGCTCAACATCAGTGCTTATCAAAAAAAAATGCAATTATGACTATATCAACAGAAATGGACGGCAAATCTAAGGTTGTGTCTCAAAAGAATTTGTATCTATAATTTCACAGGAAATCAAGATAGTTCAGTCATCAAAAAAGTTGAGGGAACTTTTCTGTAGAGTCCGTAACACAAACATTTTAATTCACTAAAAATGATACATCACAGCCAGCAAAGTCTAACTAATACCAAACTATTCTATGATTGAAGCGGCATCTATGAAAAATATTTAAATAATTTAAACAGTTGTCATTTCTCTGTATGAGTGGCTCAAAGTCTCCGAAATGTAGAGTCCGTAACATTTTGAATACGTGGAATGACCCTGCAACACTTTGCTGCCAACAACCATCTTAAAATATATTATAGTTTAAAGCTTATCTGAAAATAAGCTAGCTAACTTGTTATGCATCTTGAATACATGTATACAAAACTAAACTTTGGAAATGCGACTTCAAACTACGAACAAACTGATGTCAACTTCCTCAGTGGGATATGCATGTAGACATATGCAGAGAAGCGGTTCTAATAGTGCTTAGAACTTTTGCAGGAAGATTCTAACAGCATTAATGCATATGCAGACCCAAGTTTATATTTTATTATGCAAGACAAACATAAATGTAAACTGTCCTAAGTGCATGCCTGGACATACCTCAGTTACACGAAGCTTATTATAACGTTATATCTGAAAAATGGAAATAAACAGAAAAAATGAGATTTCTCAAAAACGGTACGTGATGGGACAATTTCAATGTCATTTTCGTGATCAGCAAAAGAAACTGCATAAGAAACACCCGAAAGTGTTCAGGAAACAAAATCACTGTTCACCAGTGGTATAATTGGTGTCAAATAAACTTGATATTTGATATAGAAAATCGTTATTATTGTGGCGTTCGTGCCCCTGCTGCCATGTGAGACACACAAGGGGCGTCGAGCTGCTCGCTTCCCGGGCGACCCATGAATTTACCAGGATCCTTGTTCCCATGTCTGTAACAGTGAATTTCCCGGAGAGACGGCTCACGCTGCCCACACGCTACCGGACCGAGTCAAGCTGAGGTCCGGCGGCAGTAGAGACCGGCAGCGGCCGAAACTCCCAACTTCACACTTAGCCTGTCTACGGAACACGCGCCGCCGCCGTGTACAAAGTACGCGGCGCGCTTCCCGACTGCTCGCCTCACTCGCCCAACGGTCAACAGCGACAACCGGCACTTCACCGGGACTTTGCCTTCTCGGACGCTCGGAAGAGCGTCGTGGTGGATGCTGGTCTGTTTACGGGTAACTGAGGAAAAAATAAAGACCTGGCGGTCTTGGGGGAACAGGTAACAGGTAGCCCCGTCTCCGAAGAGACTTATTAATTGTCGTATATTCTACTGGCGCCGTTCACCCTTAACTCAACAGTTACGGACCTCAGGTAAAAACCCTGATTTCAGAACTTGGTCTTTACTCTTAAGCTTTAATCTGCTTCCCTTGCTCTTAGTTTGCTAAGCCCACAAACGATCCTCTACCCGAGGGGAGCGACAACTTTCTACTGTACCAATAATAAACCCGAAGAACTTGGTGCCCCTGCTTTGCTAATTCGAACGTATATCATCGAGACGTCGGCTTCATGCGCACCCGTGGAGTCACCACTCTCCACTACAGAAAACCCGTAACCTTCACGTTACGTTTAAAGGACTCTCAACGATCGCCGAGACGGCAGGATCGTGAATGCAACACGTAGCTTCCCTTGCAGGTAGGAGCCCAACCCAAGCCCTGCAGAATCACTAACACGTGTAGCCCAACGGTAACCGGATACTTCACCAGGGGATTTCACCCTATACTCCACCGTTTCCTCCCGCAGACCTACAGAGCTGCGGCGTCTCTGACCGTATTATCACGTACCCCTGAACGGAAGATTAAACCCAGAGAGATCGATGCCAAGGTACCAAACGATGACAGATCACTACACAAGCTCTCACAACCGCATACACTCAGGATCGCCAAATCGCATTCAAATGGCCAAAGCCAACTCTGTCGAGACAGTCGAACACAACCGAATACACTATGAACGAATGAACGAGTCACAGTACGTATGGAGTAGTCGGTAACTACTCCACGTTATAAGCAGCGCACCGTGTGGCAGGCTTTATTCCACCGGCAACACGCTATGCTTTGGCTTAAACGCCCCAATCGGTCTTCCGTATAACAACGACCGAAACCTAAATTCCAACGAAACCGGTTTCAGATTCTTTTCTACCAACCAAATGGCTACCTAACGAGAGTCAGGGTTACTCCCGCGAGTTACCGGAAAATTATCTTTTACACGTATCTCTCGTGTGGCCTGTCCGCCACATTATCACGTACCCCTGAACGGAAGATTAAACCCGGAGAGATCGATGACAAGGAAGAGAACCCTGAAAGATCACTCTACAAGCTCTCACAACCGCATACACTCAGGATCGCCAAATCATGTTCAAATGGCCAAAGCCAACGCTGTCGAGACAGTCGAACACGACCGAAATCACTATGAACGAATTCACGAACACAGGACGTATGGAGTATTCGGCAACTACTCCACGTTATAAGCGACGCACCGTGCGGCAGGCTTTATTCCACCGGAATAACGCTGTCTGCACGCTATAGTTTGGCTTAAACGCGAACATCGGTCTTCCGTATGAAAAATGGCAATATTATAGGAAATCGTTAACTGAGGTTCGTACGTCCTCTTAAACTCATCCAGGGTCAATATACATGTATGTACGCCTATCAGGAAGGTTATCCCGACCCGACATGGGGAACCTTCGGTCAAAAAGTTATCGTGTATAAAAGTGAACTAGAACGGATTTCAAGTATTTTAAAGCGTTCTTAGACACTCTCTTTTATGTACTCACATAGTCTAATATTATGTCTTGTGGCCTGTCCGCCACATTATTATTTAGAAAAAATAGGTACCAGCATAGCTGCACGTCGCTGTGACATCATTTAGCAAGATGACTGTTAAGTTGGTAAATAAAGAATTTTTCTGATTAGTAATTTTGTTTTTAAGATAATACAATCGAAATTTTTATCAAATTAAAGTGCCCAAGGTGTTGGTGGCAGGAAAAATTTTTTATTCATACACTTCATGAACAAGGCCTTGGGGATAAATCTACAATCGCCGCTTAATCTGATGAATAGTGATTGCAGAGAAATGAAGAGCTAAATAATTTATTGAAATAGAGAGTTAAGAAATGTGCGTTTATGAAAGGAGATCGGTTCAACGTCAATATTACTGTAATGTTTTCATTGAGAAGAACCAATGGTTCCAAATATCCGGATTTGAACCCGATGATTTTAACAGTGGAGAGCTATTGCTCGAGAAATACCTCAATCTGCAGCCAAAAACCAAGAACGATAACAGAATGAAAATTGATGGTCGCACTGGAGCTGATTGGGAAGATTTATCTCTGGAACACATCTCCAAGTCCATTCTAAAACTGTGCAAAAGACTCAAAACAAGTGTGAGCATTGTTGGTGGACACATTAACACAAGATGTGGTGTACTATCAGGCTCATTTGATAGCTATAATATTATTATTTGAGATTAGACTTATAAAAAAATCGTTTGTTGCTACTTTTTGTTGAATTATGCTTTTGAATCGTCGAAAAGTCGGTTGTCTCACTAAAAGTCATATAACTCTTGTTCTATTTGAAATATTGCGGTGAAATCTGGCCAGCCTGCGTAAATAATTATGAAATTATTGTCTTTATGCCTGTAAAATTTGATCAATTTTTTACTTCTGGCTAAGATAATTATTGGCAAAACCTTAGGGGTCTTTTTCATGGCACACCCTGTATAAGTATTCTAGGATTTACTTTTCAAATGTCAAAGAATTCGGTTTCATGGCTTCGCCCATTTGATCCTCTGACCAGCCAACCCTAATAGTGTAGGGTGGGTGATTTATGGCATGCATGGTTGCGCAAAACTATAGGCCTATGTGAGCCCGTACTACCGAACACGCGACTCGCCCTCTGCCCTGGTTACTTGTGTGACTGCCTGGCTATGCCCGGGCTGCAAAAAGTGTCTGGCGCCGCCACTGATGGAGTCTCGCGCCCATAGGCCTGCCTATGTTTTTAATTCTATGTATGGGATAATAAATTCTACGATGCCAATACTGAAATAAAAGTTTACGTTGCCCAGCAGCATCACTGCGCCAGAGATGACTTCGTTAATATTAAACTGTCTATAGGCAACCTTGCTAATAATTATTATTCTATTCTAAACCGACTATCGCTAGCTAAGGCATTTTCTTTTGCGCATCTGTGTCATTATATTCTGCTACAACTAGGCTACATGCTCCTGATCGGTCGTATACAATGAAATGCATAATTATGCAATTTCAGATGCAACAGAGGTTTCCTTCTGACTTAATCATCCGTATGCTGAAAATTTTATGGGGTTATGATGGGGCGCGGTAGCTGATGTGCATTTGGGTAGTGTCGGGGTTTGTGCGGGTGAAGGCGGGGTTAGGTGGGGGAGTTTGGAATATGAGGTGCGGAAGGTCCGGGTCGAAAAATTATTTTTTTATGATTTCCATAGGTTGAAAAATGTATGTGTTGGGCGAGGTAAGGCGGTATGGGATGGGATCATGTGGGGCGGGCCAAGCCGGTGTTTGTTGGGGCAGTTGAGGCATGAGGTTGGAGTAGAGTAGGGTGGGCGCGAATTGGTGGGTAGTGGTAGGGCGAGAAACTAAAAAAAATTTCAGAATGGTGAGTCTGTGCGTGGCTGGTTGGGGTGGAGCGAGGGTAATGGAGTTGGCTTGGTGAGGTGGGTCCGTGGTGGGTACAATGGGACCGGGATGATAACGAAGTGAACTATCATTTTTTCATTAACTTAGTATGTTAAACATTTTACGGGATAAGGTGGGGCGCGGCGGAGGATGGAGATTTGGGTGGGGCCAGGGTTTGTGTGGGTGAATGCGGGGTGAGGTGGGAAAGAGTTTGAATATGGGGTGCGGAAGAGCCGGGTTGAAAAAGTAATTTTTTTAATTCCATACGTTGACAAAATAATGTCCGTGCATGTTGGGTGCGGTAGGGCGGTGTGGGGATGGGGTCTTGCGGGTGGGGCCAGGCCGTGGATGGGTGTTGGCGGTTGTGGTATGGGGTTGGGGTAGTGCCTGGTGGAGCGAAGTGCAAACGTGGTTTGGACGAGAAAAACATTTCTCAAGGGGTGGGGATGTGGGTTGGCGCAGTGTATGGAAAAGAATGGGGTGGTGCTTGGTGGGATGGGGCCGAGGTGAAAACAAAGTCAAACATTATTTTTTCCTTGAATTTCGTATGTTGAAAACTTCCAAATTTTGGGTGGGGGCGTTATAGAATGGGAATTGGGTGGGGTTGGCCCGATTTTTGGTGGGTGAAGGTAGAGTGAGGTGAGTACGGTTGGGGCTTATGTATGGAGGTGGGACCGGGTTGAAAATAAAAGTGAAATATTATATTTTGCATGAATTTCATGTGTTGATAATTTTGCGTCTATGTCTTGGCGTAGCGGGAAAATAGCTGTGGTGGTCAAAGTGTTCTTTCGAAAATTTATTTAACGCCCTTCCAAGAAGAAACTACTCAGAGACGCTCCCGACTCCAGTGAACCAAAAAAGAACAGCTTTAAGTTTATTAAGGAGTAATCCTGGTAGAGTCCCTTCATCCCATAGTGTAGGCGGTAATGCGTCGTTGTTTCTCACTCTTAACTGAATTTAATGTAGATATCTTATCTTATCGGACCATTTATAAAGCGCTTCTCGCACCAAGAGCTTTTCAGAAGCGCTCCCTGTGCGTTCAACACTGAGAAATCAAACATGTTTTTAGACGAGAGAAAGACGAGGAAAGACTACCATAGACGGACCAGGAATGGGGTAGTGGGGCGGCTGAGGAATGGGCTTGAGGTAATTGTAATTGTAATTGTAATCGTACATTTATATAGCCCCACTTCAAGAGAACTCCTCATAATCGCTCCCGACCTGACACCAAACCACAATCAAAGAGAATGGTTTTCAAACGCTTGCGGAAAAGGGGCAAAGAAAGACAAAAAAGTTCATTACGGAGACTAATAGGTAATTTATTCCAGAAAGACGAACCGACCATAGCAAAGCTTCTATGTAGCACTGTGGAAGATCGAGCCATAAGGAGGTAGGGCTGAAAATTTTATGGGTTAAGCTTATATATTATGTGTCGGTGTTTCTTTGTCCAGAATGCATACCCACAGGTCAATTTCTGAAGTTCCAATGGACATCGATTGAAGCCGCCGGGACTACCCACCCCGCCCCCAGCCCTCACACCGCCACGCAAGTTACATGTAGGTTGGGAGGCGAAAGGCAAATTTCCGGGAAGACTTCAGTATCAGTGCATCGCACCCATTAACCTCAAACTTCACAGCTACATGTAGACAAAGAGGGGCGAGGTGAGGGCTAGGCCGTGGTCAAGTGCATACGCGCAACTGAACATCTAGATAGCATAATGAGCTGCATCGCTAATTATCAGAGGTGATTATGTTTGATGTGGCGCTTCGATGTTCAAGGCGCGGTGACGCCATGCAGGGATCGCTTGGTATTTAGGTGGCCAAGACTCAACTCAACTAGACAGACAGACGGACAGGCACACCGACAGACAGCTTGGCAGGAGAACAACCCAACGGACTTATGAGTAGACAGACAGAGGGGTAGACACACAGATCGACATGTTGGCAGGCGAATACACCAACAGACTTACGTGCAGACACACTCTTACGTAAAAACTCTTGGACGCAAAGACAGAGACAAGAGCAAACATGCAAATGATAAAACGGCCACAAAGAGCGAAGGGCAGATATATATATATATATATATATAGAGAGAGAGAGAGAGAGAGAGAGAGAGAGAGAGAGAGAGAGACAGAGAGAGTGAGAGACAGAGAGAGAGAGACAGAGACAGAGAGAGAGAGAGAGAGAGACAGAGACAGAGACAGAGAGAGAGAGACAGAGAGAGAGAGAGAGACAGAGACAGAGACAGAGACAGAGACAGAGAGAGACAGACAGACAAAGGGAAGGACAGAAATAGAGACGAACATTCAGCCTTAAAAGTAAACTCGTGCCGTTCAACAGTTCAATGAAGTTGAAGAAGGCTTCCAATGACAGAATTTGTGTTAGAAATCACTATTAGGTCGACACGAAAGAAGAGTTTAACGTGAGTTCAGTGTTGGAATAATAAGCGCCTTTATATCGCGAGAAGGACGACAGAATGATCTTGTAGACCTAATGGTTATCTCCTGCCATTCTTCTGCCAAAAATTATTGCTTCACGGTCAGACATCCAGACATTAAACCTACTTGACAGGCAGACAGACCAACATACTAACACCCAGACATAGGCACACAGACAGGCAGGTTGCGGACAGATAAGAAGACTAACAAGGGGTTGTGAAATGGTACAAACACTCAGACAGACAACCAGGCAAACGGAAAGACAAACAGACTTTAGCGCAGACAGAGATACAAACAGACATACGCACAGACAGACAGCGGGACAGACACACAGAAGGACATATGGACTGACAAACGGACATACGAACAGACAGACAGCGGGACAGACACACAGAAGGACAGATGGACTGACAAACGGACATACGAACAGACAGACAGCGACACAGACACACAGAAGAACAGATGGACTGACAAACGGACATACGAACAGACAGACAGCGACACAGACACACAGAAGGACATATGGACTGACAAACAGCCCTACGAACAGACAGACAGCGGGACAGACACGCAGAAGGACAGATGGACTGACAAACGGACATACGAACAGACAGACAGCGGGACAGACACACAGAAGGGCAGATGGACTGACAAACGGACATACGAACAGAG
>OX457036.1:58904551-58969551 GCA_949752735.1 Lumbricus terrestris | reverse complement strand
TATTTCTCTTAAAAAGTAAATTATGGATAAGTTATAATAGAAAAAACATGAACATTTTATGAAAATAAAACACCTTTATATATATTTTAATTTATTTTGAGCACTTCCGGTTGTCAAAAGACAACTCAATGAGCATGAAAATGTAGCCCCACCCATTCCCTCTATACTATAGAATGGTATAATTTGTGTCTCTTCATATTAATGGGCGCAAAAGTTATAGTCGATAATCTAAGTTTGGGTGGTATCCACCCTTCTGGTACCTTGGGTATATCGGGTATAACTTTTGAACGGTAGGGGCATCATCAAAATGTTTAGCTCAAAATGTGTCCCAATGAACTCTCTACAGCTACCTAAAACATCAAAATTTCGTTCCAAACGGAACACGTTTGTTTTGCGAAAAACCGTGGGGGGTGGAGGGTTAAGGAGCAAAATTTAAAATATAGGCCCTACATGTATGTATAGTTTTAATCATGTTAACAAAAAGGCAAAATTGGTCTATAACCTCTGTAAGAAAGAGCTAACCTATGCGCCTAGCGTGTGGGCTTGTTTTTACTAGCGCAGATTTAAAATATCTGGTTTAATATTTGTCAAATTCAAACGCAAATTTAGGCTATATTTTGTCTTTGACAGGAAGAAGAGTTTTAAAACCAGCTCACACAGATATGACGTGCTGAAAGGAATCAAATATTTTGAAGCTCGACCAGAAATTAATCGTTAGGCCAATATTATTCAGCTCTCCCCTATCTGAGCTCTAGGATATAGGCCTACGCTGAGAATTTCTGGCTCATTTAAACACTATTTGTTTCAAAAATTATAATAATATGCCTAACAACAAAATATGTTGCATGCACTAGGCGGCTAGGCCTATATAATATAGTATGTGAGACTGTGAGTCTAATTATATGTTGTGAAAGAAATAAAATAATAATGCTGTTATATATATATATGTTGCAGCGTTAAAATCATTGCTAATCTAAGAAAGATAGACACAAAGTCCATAAACACAAAGAAAAACTGATATTTCTGGAATCCTTTTCCTACCCCTAACCGGCGCCTGGCGTACCCCACAGTTTGAGAACCCCTGCGCTGTACCCCTTCCCAAGATGCAAAATTAGTATGAACTCTGGTGAGAACTCTCTCACTCCCTTACCCATTCTCACTCTTTAGTCTTTACCCTTTCGTCTCTCTCGCTGGTGAAATCGACGATATTTCCACTCAGGATAACTTGATCAATTTTTAAAGCAGCTCTTTCACAAAATTCTATCCAGATTCTTCCTATTCAATTCTTGGTGACCCTTCCCTAAAGTCTATGCCAACTTTTTTGTGGGGGGAGGTTAAAGGTCCCTTCAATGCTACTTTGATAATAACAATGACTCCAAAAGGTTTTGTTGGCATGCCATGCACTGTCTCGAAACCATAATGATTTGTGCAATTGCTTCACGTTTCCCCCACAAATTTAAAGTGGTAGAGAGTTCCTTCCCTTCCCTCCTTATGATTTAAGCCATGACTGTGGATGATGAATACGCTGTGGAGTGTGGACAGTGGAGGCCTCTAGGCTATCAGCATTGGCGCCATTGTGATGTTAATCATGAATAGCCGTTATTATGTTAGACAGCCAAATGCTTTCATGTTTCTAAAAAATATTTCCTTGTCGGAACAAAAAGTGGTGGTGACTGTCACCACCACTTTTAAAAGTGGTGGTGACTGGACACCACCGTCACAATAGAACGTTACGCCTATGCCTGGGCCGCTGGGCGGCACATTGTTGGCTCTGGTCCACGCAATATTGAAACTTTTCTCTTCCATGATATTAGCTGATTGTTTGGGCGATCGCTTGTCAACACGAAACGTGGCAGTCGCAATCCTCCTCTTAGATCACTCCGACAAACATCTGACCCAGCCTACGAGCTTACCAAACCTCCACCTCTCGCTATATCCCCCCACAGGTATTTCACTGCAAACTGAAAACATTACTTTTTGACGGATCCTATCCTCATTCTTCCACTTCACCGTATAGGCTACCTTCCACGCCGTTCCAACTCTAAGCATCTCCCATCCTAACCGTCTGTCGAACTCAACACTTGACTCTCCGGATCTTGGCCTTTGTCTATCGACTTTGTTTTGACTGAGCGCCTATGAATATGCTGGTTCCGCGACTTGGCTTTTGTGGGCGATGTAGAAGTTCCGAGTTTACGATTACGATTGGATCAGCGGGGTAGCCTGACGATTTTCCAGAGGTCTGCTGGATCCTTCCGCAATGTGCAAAAGATGTCGCCGGCGAAATTTCTTATTATTCAATATTTATGTAATAACGATTTCAACATTAACTGCTAGGCCTACACTACAGCAACTTAACATTGATTTCACTTCTTTTGTGCTATGAATTGTCTCCTGAATCGATCCGTAAATCAGTTTTCCGTGTAAGTGAGTGCGAACCTTCCGTGTTCTATTTCTGTCAAGTTCTCTTTCTTCATGAATTTGATTGAGACCGTTTCATAAGTTTAGAGCGATTGAAAGAAATCAGCGTTTGCTCTTGTAAGCTTAACGGCAGAGGTATACAAGGGAACCAGCCTTCGGATAAAAACATGTCAATACACGGCAGCAGGCCTACCCGATAGGCTTTAATCAGAGGCCTAATGCGATCTCTATAATTAGGTCTATATGCTCGCTACGCTGCGTAGCCTACACATTACACAATTGTTCGTTATTGTTTATGAACGGAGAACCAGTTACAGCGATTCGGTCAATTTTTTAGCCTTTGTTTCGGTAAATTATAGAGACGACGATTTCTGCCTGTAGACGTCCTATATATAGAACAAATGTCAACAGAAGCTATAGGGTCCACAAAACGCTTATAATGCATTTGCTTTCGAAAGCGAAAGTTAATAATTTATGTGCGCCGCAATTTTGTATCGTAGACTATAACTTTCGTTAGTCACGTACGGGCTTCGAATCCTTTATAACTCGTCCAACAATTAAACGCATGCTTCAATTGTTTGTTTTATAACAAAGACTCTGAGGTCTTAATGTCAGTTATGCAATGGCTTATTAATCCAGTAGCAGGTAAGTCATGTCGCCTTGCTGTTTGAAATGTAGGCCTACAGGTGGAAAAGCAAGCCTAACGGCGGGAAGGGAAATCCTACCAGGTTATCATGGCATCTTGATTAGATGTAAGCTTAAGCCCGTTATTCCCATGCACTGCCTTTGTCATTGTTCAGTTTTTTTTTTTATTACGTTCGTTGTTTCAACTATTTTAATAATTGTCCTGTGTTCGATTGTTCGAGAGCAATGCAATTTTAAGAAAGCATATAAGAATTTAAATTAATGTCAGATTTGAATTGAATGCTAATCAGTTCAATCCTATAAACTAGCCTACGCACTATTCAGTCCTAACTTTGTAGTCCACCGCATCCTTCAATTACCATATTCAAACCGTAGTCCTATAACTGATTGTCGCATATGGGATGGAGGCTAATAATTATAGAATTATAATCAGATCTTACACTGTACACTGTACATGCCCCAAACTGTCTGAGACTCCGTCTCTCTCGTGATTACGCGCGCTGGCTAATTCTTATCGCATCGATTACCCGCATTAACTCACCTGGCAATTGAATTGCTGAATATGGACTTGCTCAAACTATGAATGAGTGAAATTTCTGTGGTAGGCTAGTAGCCATTATAAAACCCAAGTGTATCAACAGAATGTTCTGCCCATTAAACTGTTGCCACTCAACAAGCACGTTGATCGTTCAAATAGGCCTGCGTGCTTGGACAGTCAACGTTTTTTGTTATGAAGCACTTGAAGCACGTGGTTGAGTTGAAAGAGAAATCCAGTCTACTGAATCATCATCCAAGTAGACGGCAGACTGCCATCCTTTTGAGTCTGAAATATCTAAATAGAAGGCTATAAGCTTACTTCAAAACTAACAGGAAGAATTAAGCATTAAGGTCTACACTCAAATATTGCCACTGGTTAAAGTGCTGAAGTATCCTGTAGAACCCCTTTGGGCAAAATAATATTTAGGTCTACGATTAGGGACTTAGAACTTTTTAAAGATAGTGATGCCTTCCTAAAATATTTTGTTTGGATGAAATTCTATTGAACAGATTGATGTTGAATTTTATACGATGGCTCACTCGGAACAGGACATACGTGGAGAAGAAAGAAGAAAGGAAAAAGCAGACTTTACCAAAAGTATAGATATCGCAGAGAAAGCGATTATAAGCAGAGGAAAAGAAATCAAAGAATTAGTCGACCAATGTACTTGGTGTTTACTTGAAGAGTTGACAGAAATAAAATACGATGGGCTGAATGCGATGGAAAGAGAAAACGAGGAGTTTGAAAGTCGCATTCTCGAACATGATCTGTTTAAAACCTTTCGGACTGATTTGAAGTCGTCGTTTTCAGCATATGAATCAGGCATACACGAAGACTTCACCCAGGCGCAACAACCTTCAAGGTCATCCAGCATACACGAAACGATTCTCTCCATTCAAATTTCTTTTGAAATTTCAAAGTTGGAGAATTTCTTGAAGGGAAACAACATCGTTGGGAAAATCAAAAGTTTGTATTTATAAATCACTTCAACGTCTGTTCTTGTAACTCTGCAGTAGCCTGTGCTTCACGTAGACCCATACAGAATGCTTGGAGCAGATTTCATAACAGCCAGACTTAATTATGTCTATGCATTGTATGTATAGCCAGCTATAGTGCACCGCTTTACGCACTTTGTCTAGTACTGTTAATTAATGTTTTATAAGAGGTGAAAATTTCAAGAATCTTAATTTGCAACTGAAATGATAGATTGTATTAAATATTTCAATGCACTACATTTCGGTTTACGGATCAATTATTGCAAGAGCCGTGTGATATTTTCACATAATTATAGGCCTAGGCTTATAGTCTAATCACGATTTCCACTTTTCCAATTTCACTTTACAAGAGCAAACTTCAATGCAATCGATTTGATTTCAATATCATGAATAATTAGTTTATTAATTCTTACGCTGCTCCATCAAACAAAATACGGGATATAAAAGTCAACAACATAATGAATTTCAGTTCTCTGCATGCTCTCTAGTCAGACTAGGCTAATATGCCTATAGGCCTATATGCCCTAGGCCTATGCCCTTCTCTATTTGCTAAGACAGCGATATGGTTATGATAGCAATGAAGCATACCATTGTGTATGATAATTTTGCAGGAGAAGACAAAAGAGTGGCTGTTGAAACGGAAGATGCTGAAGTCGAATTCCATGAAGGTCAGTAGAATTAAAGTAAATTAGTGTGAATTGTACGTATCAAAACCGCATAATTTGCAACTATTGGGCCTATACGTTTGTTTGTAAATGTGTTCATTGGCTTGACCTTTTCTTAAATTTCTTAAGCACCAGACTTCGAAATTTAATGTTGTCCTTGGGCACTGATAGGTTATTTGACTGGCTACATTCAAATAGCTATGATGGGAACACACTGGCCCTTTCTTCAGTGAGCTTCATCTCCTAAAAATATACCAGATAAAGGATCTCCAAATTTGCGAGTTCTTCTTTCGACTCGAACACGGTCTCCTTCCTTCGGTATTCCAAGGGTAGGCCTACCTCCCTCACGCCTCTGACATCCATTCGCATTTCACTAGGCATTCATCTGCATATCGCTCTGTCAGAGCTCAATCTAACCCTAGGCGTTTTACTGTTAAATCTTATGGCGCTCAAATGTGGAATAAACTAGGGCCTACCAATTGATATTCGTCAATCCAGTAGTCTGCAGGTTTTAAAAAGAGACTTCATGTTTTTCTTTCCTCCACTAAGTCTACTTAGAAGTGCACATGACAACATGTAGTTAAGGTTTTACTTAAGTATATAGTTAAGTTTGTTCCTCTACATGCTATTTACAATTTAAACTTTTTGCAATCTGTCATAAACTAATTTGATGTAATTTCTTTTCATTTTTTTCTATCTCGTGTATCTTGTATAATATTTCTTGGAATTTCTTTTACTTGGGTGACCATCCCCAGCGGGATTTCAATCCCTTTGCCCTCCCTTGTAGCCAATGCATGCATATTTTCTGTTTTTGATGTCATCTTGTTGTCTGGTTGCAATAAAGCGAATTGAATTGAATTAAATTGCTCCACTAGAGATTGCGTTTATTCAAAATTATTCAAATCTAAACTTAAGCCGATCTGGCAAACCTACATGTGTATACAATCGATGCTGTTCTCTATTGGGAAAACATTAAAAAATTGGTTAAATAAGAATCCTGTGGTCAATTACAGAAGAAGCTCGCACATTAAGGTACCGGTAAGTAGACAGATTTTGAGGGATTGGTGCCTTCATGTTGCACCTGATGCAGGGTGAGAATTACCGGGGGGTTGGGGGTTTCAGCCCCCAGTCTTTCTTGGAGTCCCATAGTAAAATCTGTTTCTCACACCCAAATTTCAAGTGGATAATGGTCCAACCCCCCAGTTATTTTTCCACAATTCTTACACTGACCTGATGACCCTGGTGGAGATTGAGATTTACTATGCACGTGTAAGAAGTGCAATCTATAAAATACTGCAATTAATTATACTAGAAATCTTTCATTTACACGTGTTCGGTTTTTTGCATTTTTTGTGCAGAATACAAAGAAGAGAAACACGATACAGAACTTGCCACCGAATCAGGTTAGAGCGGGTAGTTCAGAGGGCAACGACAAAAGTATTATCTGTAATATGATATAAGGCCCGTCGTTGACAGAAGACACTGCAATGCTCGAAGCAATGAGCGAGGATTATCTAGATAGGCTATATTTCAAATCAATATTATTTCAAGTGCCACTGATGCTTCATATGCAGCTAGTCTAAAAGCAAAGCTTCATTATGATGCTTCATATGCAGCTATAGTTTAAAAGCAAAGCTTCAATACGATGCTTTATAGTTTATACTACTCGAAGAGTGTGAATGCTAATGTTACTGAACAAAAGTAGTTCTGGAATTTTATCAGATGTCTGCAGTTATACGTCTATTTTCAATATGGCTGCAGTCGTTGTTTTTAAACTTTCAGACAAAATAATATTAAAAGTTTTGACCGAATAATGACACTTCTTGTTGGGGTCTACTCTTCATCGGGTCACCGTATAGGGCTGTAGGCTAATAGGCTATACATATTAAACAAGGCAGATCAACGCAATTCTTCATCGTAGCATGTTACATTGTAGAACAGGAAATTGTGGATGACGAAGCTACAACCGTCGAAATCGCATATGTCCCAGGTAATGTAGTAACTGAAAAATAAAAAATAAACTTATTAGACCTGCTAACATCAGGCGCTATATAACCTAAATGTTTGAATTAATGTTTTCGAAATAAAAGCGTTAGATAATGATTGCATGGTTTGTTCTACCTACAACAGAACATATGAAATGCAATATTGGCAGCATTAAATGAACCTATAGGCTGCCTATACAGATCTCTAAAGTAGATCTACCACTCTGACAGCATCTACCCGTAGCCCCTATAGATAGCCCAGCGTTTCCCAAACTGGGTTCCGCGGAACCCAGGGGTTCCGCGGGGCAAGCACAGGGGTTCCGCGAGAAGTTGAGAAAAAAAAGAAATTTTTCTGAGAAATTTTTCTGCAATAGAACATTTCAAGCAGCTTTTGAAAATGCACTGGAAGTTTGAAACTAGCGTCAGTCATTTTTTGTCTTTTGTCCTCACTTGACCTTTCAGTGATTATTAGCAATCCAATAATTATATAGCCTAGTATCATAGTATGTAGTTTGTATAAGCTTAGACATCACTGCTGAACATACATACATACGTAAGTAACGTAACATACATGTACTGTGTACAGTAGGTCAGAGCTTTAGGTCTTAGTCTGAAGAGACCCTGTCATCTTTGTTACCGCAAAACGCAAGTTTAAAAAGAATCGCCAAGTCTGATCTTGTAGCAGTAGCAACAAATGATGATTTTTAATTTGTTTGTGTGAAAATTTGCCAAAATTTAGTGACTTTTACGTACGCTAGCTAGGGTTCTAACCTCTGTTGTTTAATTTAGAAACTTGGAACGCTTTCTAAACTCACATAATTTTTAATGGTTCTAGAGGAAACCATCGTTCAGAAATTGCAAATCATTTTCCCGACCTGAAAGCGAACTTGGTTAAATGCTTCCTTTTCATGAATTACGATAATAGGAAACGAAACCACTCAATGAAGGTGAAAAGCAGCCAACTCTTCTAACGGTGACTACGAACTTCTAATTGACCTATCACGAATGAAGCAGCATTCCAATGAACCTTCACATTCTAACCTCGTGTAGGGCATACTCTTAGTAGGAGCCACAAATCGTGGTTTTTAAAACAGTGCAATTTAATCTTTCATGATATTGTAAGAAAAAAAAGACCTTCTAAAATTTAGTGTATTTAGATAGGCCTATGTAGGCTCATAATTATAAGTAGCCTAGCTTTGCTTCCCGTGCGTTCAGCATGATTCAATGTGTTCAGTTGAGATTGGGGTTCCGCCCGAAAATATTAGGACGCGAGGGGTTCCGTGGCCCAAAAAGTTTGGGAAACGCTGAGATAGCCTATGCCATAATGCCCTATAAATTTATGTTAAGAGACATTCAAACATTTGACTCTAACTATTTTGACTATGTCTGCTAAACACAGCCAACAGTGCACGAAATTAGTCGGATAATTGGTGCGCGGACGATTGATCACTGGACGGTTGATCACCGGACGATTGATCACTGCGGACGTTTGATCATCGACCGATTGATCACCGGACGATTGATCACTGGACGATTAATCACCGGTCTAGTGGTCATTGCAATTTATTAACTAGGGATGAAAGAGAAATGTCGTAATTACCGCTAGTAAAGATAAACAATTATTTAAAAACGATATGACACAGACTCAATCTACCACATGATGTAGTAAATTTGTAATGAAATTATAAGAAGTGAAATGTGAAAATATACTGAAACGGCAAGCGTTATTAAACTGGTAACTATAATCAGATAAATCTGCAACTACACGCAAGTAGGCTAAGTAAAAGCATTTGTTTGTCCTTTTTACAAAACCATTTTTATACAACAGCAAGAACTGAAGGTTTGGGTAAAGCTTGAGACAAGCCAATCAGGCCTAATTTGACGTAGCACTTTGATGGACTGCGATAGGCCTTTAATCGTAAAGAAGAAAAGACTTTTTTGGATGCGTAGGCTACTTAATATTCTGATGTGCTATTTGCTGTGTGTATAATTAAGAATTAACAGAAGCCGACGATGTTTATCTTTACTAGCGGTAATTACGACATTTCTCTTTCATCCTCAGTAAATAAATTGCAGTGACCACTAGACCGGTGATCAATCGTCCGGTGATCAATCGTCCGGTGATCAATCGGTCGATGATCAAACGTCCGCAGTGATCAATCGTCCGGTGATCAACCGTCCGGTGATCAACCGTCCGGTGATCAATCGTCCTAGAACCGGATAATTAATATTATCTTTTAACATTTTACCTTGAGTTGTAACTTGTAAGCCTAAGTCTTAGGCTACGTAACTCACCTTAGTCCTTAATCCCGTGCAGGACTGCACATCTGGCAACGCAGCTTCTTCATTCTCCTCTGTCCATCGCCACCAGGCCCACCACGACAGCGTCCTCACACGTCATCTCCAGACACCGTAGATCCGATCCTACGGTCGCCCATTCTTTCTTGGTCTTCCTCTACCACGTCCTCCCCCGAAATTCATTTCACTGCCTGGTTGGCTTTCCTACCCTCGTCCACTCGCAGCACATCAATCAATCAATCAATCAATCAATCAATCAATCAATCAATCAATCAATCAATCAATATACTTTATTGATCATCATGTATATGTATACATACAGTATAGCACAAACAAACAGTAGTTGAAAATGTCACATGCATAGATGTCAAAGGGTTAAGCTCAAAGGAACGTAAGGTTCCGCTAACAGGGTTGCCCTAATTACACGAAGAATCAATCTATCATCAACTTTCTGCATAACAGTATATGTGTATAGACAGTTGTATATGATCAAGGTGTAAAACAATCTCTTCCATTTTACAAGTTTATCGAAATGCATTGAATGTAAGTTATGCAACTTAAACAAGTGGGGAAAACAAAATAACAAACAGACTAAACTAAACTAAACTAAGCTAAAAAAAACTAAAAACACAACAGTTAAGAGAATACAACAGTGCACGTGTAGGTAGTGCACTTCAAAACAAAACCATTTTGTGCAATTCCCATGTCCCATTCAGTTCAATCGCTTTTTCCTGAATATATTCTCAAGTTTCTTGTGGCCTGTTAAGTATTATTTACTATCTGCAGTTAAACAATGCTATTGTTAAAATACTAACAGATGAGAGCGAAAAGAATGAAACCACAGAGAACGCGGACGAAAATGAGAAAGCAGGTAAGAAATTAATTACTTAGCAGTTCTTATGATAACGTCAGAACGAGCATGATGATTGCTGCGGTCGTCGTTGATTGGCCTATCGTTAATCATGGCTATATATATATATATATATATATAATTAATGGAAATTCCTATTTGCCCAATCATCATTCTATTTGACAATTTTCACTCGCTAAGGCTGTGTTGCTTCACTTCGAAGCTTCAGAAAAGATCAAATTCAAGTTTTCAACAGCTAGACTATTAACAAAGCTGAATTCTAAATGGGGGACTTTGTTGGTAAACTCACTGAATTCATGTGATTTCGTTTCAGCAGGAGGCAATGAAGAGATTTTTAGAGGATTGGTCGAGACTAAATTCGGTGAAGGTAAGCTTAGGCCTATTAATTGCAAAATTTCATCTATAAGGCTGAGCAATGCATAGCTATCTTGCTTTATCCGTCCTGCATCAATCAATCAATCAATCAATCAATCAATCAATCAA
Source organism: Lumbricus terrestris (assembly GCA_949752735.1). NCBI lineage: Eukaryota > Metazoa > Annelida > Clitellata > Crassiclitellata > Lumbricidae > Lumbricus > Lumbricus terrestris. The sequence goes on along the minus strand of OX457036.1, from coordinate 58,958,653 downwards.
TCAATCAATCAAATGTTTTAAGAAAGATGCAGTAAGCTAAATAATACAGAAGTAGAAATCATAATTACTCCTATTATTCCATGTTAGACCTACTTTGACGCTGCTGCTGTTTCTAACAAGTTTTCCAGAAGAGCCGCTCTACCAGGTTCGTCAACCTTTAAATAAAACTTGCTGAATAGACAAAATAGACATGATGAATTGAGCTCGTAGGCCTAATCATAATCGTAATTGAAGGCCGTAATCTCTAAACTTCTAAAGCGCCACTCGAAAGTCAATTCAGTAATATGAACATTTTGATTAGAGCGTTGGTTCGTGATGACGATGGTGAGAAGTGTTGCGGAGGGGCATCGGGGTGCGATCACTTCACTGGCTCAAAATACCTGAACGCATTGAATACAAAGTCCTCTCACTCACTTACAATACACTTCAATCATCCCAGCCGTTCTACCTTCGTCAGTTGTTCACCATCCAGCCACCTCGTTCAACACGCTCCTCATCCTCCATTACACTGCTTCGCCCTCCCATCACTTCATCACTGAAATTCGCAAACCGCTCCATAGCCATTGCCGTTCCACCTCTCTGGAACAAACTTCCGCCAGCACTTCGGCAAACTTCCGACCCATCATACGAACTCACCAAAACTCCACCTCTCGCTATCTCCCCACAGGTCTTTCACTCAAAACTGAAAACATTGCTCTTTCAAAAATCCTATCCTGATTCTTCCTCTTCTCCTCACATCCTCCGCCACTTCAACTCTAAACATCACCCACCTTAGTCGTCCATCTATCTGCCTGCCTGACTCTCCGGACTTGACCTGCTGCCTATCGATTTTGTTTTGATTGAGCGCCTGTGAATAAGCTGGTTCCCGCGACTTGGCTTTTGTGGGCGCTGTAGAAGTCTCGAGATTACGATTACGATTACGATTACGATGCGGTGGGTGATTAGAGGGTGGAGTAGGGTGGGATAGGGCGACCCTTTGGTCGATGACTGGATTCTGTGACTGTATATATGCGCGGTGTTCGTGACCAATGTCTCGAATAAAACGCGTCAACGTCTGGAGAGATGGATGCTTTCTCGTTGGTAAGTCTCACCCGAATTACAAGCTTAGAATGCCGATGAAACACAGTGGAGATATTCGTTCCCAATGGCTGAAATGAGGCTGATTTCCAGCTGGACCGGTAACCAAAAGTACGTCTGCCATGTTCTGCGACTGATAAAATCAGAGTTTCTTAATAAACATGAAGATAAGAAGAAGACATGTCTGTGTACTTATCATTTGAAGACGCAGATGTTTTGGGCATGTGAGGAAAAACCAGCTGAGTTCTGGGAAGGTAGTAGGCTATCCTACTTTCCAGTATATATGCGAGCTTGAGGCGCATATGGAGCAGCGCTTTACCGATCGAAACTTTGAAATGCCTTTGTTTTCTTGGTATTTATTTCCAGTCCATAAATACTTTGTTTAGTAGGTTTTTCTTTGGTTCTCAGTTTCCCACATTATCCCCAGTATTTCTTATTCTCGGCTCGTTTTCCTCAGACTTGTACATTCAATTCAATTCAATTCATTTCCATCAATTTCTTATGTTACTGTCTCGGGTTTCAGTCATTTGTTTTGAAAGATCATTAGTCTACAAGTTCAGCCAGTTCACATAGGCCTACCTATTATATGCTCCTCATCATTTGCTTCTTTTACTCGTCATTGCCACATTCTTAATAATTTGATTTTTTATGTATATTGGGCGGTCCACACCGAAATCGGTGTTAAGTCGGAAATTACACATCAGAGTTATTTAAGGGAAATAGGCCTAATAGCCTAGCTGTGTTTGTTTGCTCCATTCGCAGCACGTGCCCCATCCAATTCAGTCGCTTTTTCCTGAATATATTCTCCAGTTTCTTGTGGCCTGTTAAGTCTTGTTTACTATCTGCAGTTAAACAATGTTATTGTTAAAATACTAACAGATGAGAGTGAAGCGAATGAAACCACAGAGAACGCGGACGAAAATGAGAAAGCAGGTAACAACCAACAAACTTAGCAGTTCTTATAATCAGAACGAACCCATGATGATTGCTGCGGTCGTCGTTGATTAGCCTATCGATCGTTAATCATGGCTAATTAATGGAAATTTCTATTTGCCTAATCATCGTTCTATTTGGCAATTTTCACTCGCTAAGGTTGTGTTGCTACGCTTCGAAGTTTCAGCAAAATATCAAATTCAAGTTTTCTACGGCTACACTATTAACAAAGCTGAATTCTAAATAAAAGACTTTGTCGGTTAGGTCTACAGACAATTAGGCCTAACAACTCACTGAATTCATGTGATTTCGTTTCAGTATATATAAGAGACAATGAAGAGATTTCTAGAGGATTTGTCGAGACTGAAATCGGTGAAGGTAAGCTTATTAAATGCAATTCATCTATAAGGCTGAGCATATAGCTATCTTGCTGTATCCGTCCTGCATCAATCAATCAATCAATCAATCAATCAGTCAATCAATCAAATGTTTTAAGAAAGATGCAGTAAGCTAAATAATACAGAAGTAGAAATCATAATTACTCCTATTATTCCATGTTAGACCTACTTTGACGCTGCTGCTGTTTCTAACAAGTTTTCCAGAAGAGCCGCTCTACCAGGTTCGTCAACCTTTAAATAAAACTTGCTGAATAGACCTTGCACAATTGCTCTCGTCTGAATTCCTGTATCTGGTATAAACTTGCAGAAATCCGATCACAGTAGGCTAATAGTTTTACGATTAAATGTTTAATCTTCATTTTGCTGCGCTGCTCGCTAGCCTAACAGTAGCAGCAGAGAAGAGCATAACGGTTCTGCTGAAACTAAGTTGACGTAAGCCTACCTTGGCACTTTGACGCAAATCTTGGTCTTCCTAAAATCGATTTCAGTGCAAATTTTTGAAGTGACTTTCCTTGCAGATGAAACGATGGCCAAGAGAAAAAGCAAGAACATATATAAGATGTCAACAAAGAAACGGACAGGTTTGCAGACGAAAGTGCAAAATCATTTCCTAATCAAACTATTTTCTATACTCCAAGAAATGCGACGATTTAGAGGAGGGTGGGGCAAGTGCGGCCCATTAAGGATTTCGTCCAAATATCTCTGAGCAGATGACAATATTGAAACATTCAACTATACCATGTCATAGACCAACCATCTGGCTCTGGAGGGTGCACAAACTATTTCAGAAAAAATAATCTGATTTTTTGGTACCAGTATTAAACATTTTTTGCATGCTCTTGAAAAGTCACTCTTGCCCCACCGGTGGGGCAAGAGTGGCATGAACGGCCAGTCTTGCCTCCTGCAGTATTAATCATTGTATTTACACTCCATATACTTTGGATTTCTTTTTGAAGATAGCTTCCCTGCAGTGTGACTAATTTGGCATTAATAATATTACTTGTTTTGACTTTCTTACCTAGCTTTACCGAACTCTTTTGGTCCACTCTAAGTGATTTTGTTGAGTTTTCTCTAATGTGTAGACTTTTACCGTTTATCGAGCAAGAGTAGCTGAGGCCATCGTGCACTCTTGCCCCATACTGTCACGGCCACTCTTGCCCCGGTACCTTGGCAATAAATTATTTTTCTAATTGCTATTGACATCTTTCAAATTCATTCAATCTAATACGCGCAATCAATGCGCTATTGATGTCTTTGCAACATAAAGTGTCACTCCAAGATCGCGGACGGTATGAATGGGCTCCCACTTGCTCTACGCTTACTACCTCGGAACAATTTGCCTGCTTTTTACAAGTTACTCAAGACCTATCTTTTTAGCTGTGGCTGGACTGGGAGCGCCTCTGAGTAGGCTTCTTGAAGGGGCGCTATATAAAGACGAGATGAAGACTGACTGACATACGACGACAAACTTTTAAGGTTGACGGTGAAGTTCGTCCGCAACACAGACCGACGTAACTATAATTATAGGCTTATATAATGACGGTTTACTCTCATTTGGTCGAAAGTCATTTGGTCGAAATCATTTGGTCGAAATCATTTGGTCGAAATCATTTGGTCGACGATGAAAAAATCGAACGATCAAAAAGTCGAATGATCATTTGGTCGACAATCAAAAAGTCGAACGATCAAAAGATCGACAATCGAAAGGTCGAAAATCAAAAGATCGACATTGAAAATGAAGCATGTTTAACCTTTTCCACTCCTTGGGCCACTATAGTGGCCCGTTCAAATATGTCGTTCCGCTCCTCAGGCCACTATACTGCCCAATGCATTTCGATGCCTTATTAACTATTCTGCTTCATTACCATTTCAATGGATGAAGCTATACAGGCAGTATTCCTGGCGTCAAATGTATCTCAAATGTCAGATACCGACTGTTGAGGTCGTTCGGCGACATTTGTTTACCCTGAGCATTCACTTCCAATTAGCTGACCAAGCCGATCCGCTTGGCTGCTGCATAGGTCTTGCATAGAACAGTGCCTGTATCTATATTTCAAAGGACACACTATCGGCTCATTAGTTATTGCATGGGCTGCCTTGTACAGGTAGTAGACATAGCTCAGTCCTAATTAGCTAAAAGGGCCATCCGTAAGTCTTGAATAGACCAGTCATACTGGCATTTCAAAGGCTAGCTTATCTGTTCATTTGCAACTAATTAGCTAAACACTATGAGACCATCTGCTGCTTGCTGCATTCTGCATATATAGCTGTGGCACACTCAAGCAAAATTGAAGTAGGATGGGCATTGGACAGCTCATAACAAACGGCTCTTTTCAGAGCCACAAAATGATGGGAAGGAATGTCGTGTCTGTCGACTTGGCCCAGGTTTCAATCACTCAACCCTACTATCTATCTGTCTATCTGTCTGTCTGTATATGTATTCCTGTCTGTATCATCTATCTCTTTTCATTTTCGCCAGGCACATACTATATATATATATATATATATATATATATATATATATATATATACTATATATATGTAATGAATTGTGTACATATGCAAAGGCCCATATTACCTAAATTTTATTGGATTTGGGCGGGGTATGGCATAGAAATTTTATGATCAATATTGGCCACCAAAGTGACCCAGTGGTCACTGACGGTAGCTTGTGAATTATCCCATAGATCGGTAAACATGTATCGCACGAGAGCCGTCAGCTAATTTGATCCTCCTGGGCAGCTTCATACAAGTCTCATTCACGCGGTAGATAGGCTGCAAGTGTCACTTGTCACATTATTCAAATCCCATTCCGTTCTGTACCTCGGACAACAATAGAGAAGTTGGACGGTCAGAAGACGGTCAAGCGGTCAGTTATATTGGATCTGGAGGTGCTGTTATAAAATTTTTATTGGATTGGTAAAGGTTAAGAGAATTCCAACCATTTTACTACAAGTGCGAATTAAGGGAATTGACGAATTACTTCGAAGACACTTGGATTGGCAGGCCGGGGCGACGAGGAGGTCGAGATGCGCCCATGTTCGCTATTCGGCTTTGGAATGTGCACGCGCAAGTAACAGAGGACATCCAAAAAAATGAACAACTCAGTCGAAGGTATGTCCCATTATCATTTTCTATTAGAGATTACACTTCGTATGCGGTTTTACTCTATGATTAATGGGCACCCTGCAGTAGCCTGCTACAGACTTCCAGAGATTTGGACGCTTTGCCTACATCGAGACCAGCCGATTATACTTACTAGACTTATTATGCTCCTTGGGATTTACCTCCATGCTATAATTGGATAACAAGTAGGCCCTAATTCTATTATAATTAATCTTCCTGTTAACATAAATCTGTCAGATGGTTTTGGTATCGCTCTGTTCACCAAATGCGTTATGTTTTGCTTTTCTTAAGGTTGGCACCGCGGGTTCTGTCAGCTGCTTGGTGCCTATCATCCTTCAATATGTTTATCTTGTTTATTGAGGCCCTGAAGAAGGAGCAAAGCTTGAACGAACTGAAGCTGGAACAATTCTTAGCTGGACAACTTCCGCCTGCGGGAAAGAAGAAATTCAAGGACTGTGCTGAACGGCTGAAGAGAGTCGTTGCTGAGTATGGAAAGCGCCCGAATAGGCCTATGGACTATTTGGGGGCATTGCTCACAACCTTGAGTTGCAAGCATAGGCTAATAGTGACATTTTTTATATGGACAATCTTTATATAATGACGCTATAGATGTATAAAACTAACCTTAGCATTGAATTAGCATACAAATGATAAAAATTGTAGTAAAATCGTCCGAATTCTATTAAACATGCTTCATTTTGAATGTCGATCTTTTGATTTTCGACCTTTTGGTTGTCGATCTTTTGATCGTTCGACTTTTTGATTGTCGACCAAACGATCATTCGACTTTTTGATCGTTCGATTTTTTCAACGTCGACCAAATGATTTCGACCAAATGATTTCGACCAAATGACTTAAATTTCGACCAAATGATAGGATACCTATAATGACGGAGACTGTCCTCGTAGCATTCCCTCCTTTGATGCGAACGACTCTGTCTGTTTCTCCACACTCTCACTTCAGAGCGGTGCTGCACCTATACAGTAGGCTATACCTAACATAGCGGGGTGAGACGAAACGACGCAAGCTGAAGCGATGCAAGCCGAAGCGATACAAGCCGAAGTGATGCAAGCCGAATTAAGCGATGCAAGCCGCAGTGATGCAAGCCGAAGCGATGCAAGCCGGAGAGCTGGGGGACAGAGCGAAGTAAGCCAATCCAAAGAGGCGGAGCGAAATAAGACGATGCGATGCAAACAGAGAACTCACCAACGGGCAGTGACACAATTAAGTAGTCACACGACTAAAAAGTTTTTAAAAACCCAATAATTAATATAATTAAAAGGAGCACCCTTAGGCCTACCACATACTTATGGGCTAATTATTATGTGCGCGAGACTATAAGGAGATGGCAATACTTACATGAATCAGGTGGACGAAACTGTCAATGATTTCGGTCTGGGTCTGGCGGTGCCTGTTAGGGAGCGCCACTGCCTAGGCTACGCCTACTTGCAGGAGTTTTGTTACACCACCTCAGGTTTAGCTGGAAATCTTCGTTCTGCACGTCTAGGTAAACTTGCTAATCACTAACAGTGACTACACCATCGCGCCCAGTGCTTAAAGTGTAGAATAAGAATGTCTGGACGCCCCTAACCTTTTCAGGTAGCCTATGCCGGCCAAATGATAGGCTGGACGCCGTCCATGACCGTCCTGCCTCGCTTTAAGCCCTGGTCGCGCCGCTCTGCGTGTATATCACAGTCCGTGAATGCAAGTTTGTTTTCTATTTCAGACTGCAGGCATACAAATTTCCTAGAAGACATCCACCAACTGCCGTTATTATGCGCCACCTACACCGACAGTTATCAATACAATCCTGATCCGCGATTCAGAAAATGTAAGAGCATCAGCTTGATCAAGACTCTGGATCATTCAAAAGTTTGGGGAGTCACGAAGCTAGAAGATAGCATATATCTTCTCAGCTGGATGCCTAATTCAATACGAGTCTACAAAGATGAAGACCCTTTCCCTCTCCACGACGAAATCCACCTGGAAGAGATTCAGAATCCCGAAGACATTGCTGCCAACAGGAAAACGAAATGTCTCTACGTGTCCGACATGCACGACCGATGCATTTGGGAGATTGGCCTAACTTCCGGTGACCATAAAGTGACCAAATGGTTGTCCAATGTAGACATGCCATTCACCCTATCGATGACCAGCGATGATCATCTCCTGTTGTTGAGAGATACGGGTAAGCAGACTGAGCTGGAGATCTACGGAACTGAGGCCAAACTCATCCGAAACCTTCGACTGCCCTCTGCCATCCAGAGGCCACTCCATGCCATCCAGAAACCCAACGGACAGTTCATTATCCTTCACAGACTGATGGATCGATGGATCCACAAAGGATCCGAGTGTATGACCCCTCCACAGCTAGGGATTAATCCTAGCCGGAAGGAAATGAAGAAAGAGAAGAAGAGACTGATGGATCGAGAGACTGATGGCCAGTGGGTTATTAGTAATCTGACCAATGACGGACAATTGATTGGTCACTTCATTCCAGAAACGAAATCGATCGGATGTCTCGACTGGCCTTACCATATGGCACTGAATTCGGAAGACGATCGACTATTTGTGGCCGACTATTGGAATCACCGAGTGATCAGAATAAGCGATTCCTTCAGTTGCATGGGTGAAACTATTCTGACGGCGAAAACAGTTCATCGACCGCTGAGATTGCATTACGACGAAAAGAAAAAACAACTAATCGTCGCCAATTCTAGAAGAGTAGACATCTATGTTGAACATTAGCCAGGATTTGATTTCGAGTGGGTGGGTGTTTTTTTACCAACTTTTCAGCAAAATTTTCCGGCGATCTTTGTATAGACGTCGAAACTTCTAATGACTTTTTGTCATCACATGCTTTTCTTAGGATTAAGCATAACCATGGGCTTTCAACTGATGTATAATTATAGAATAGATTATTCTTTATTATTCGCATTTTTGCTTACACAACAGTTCAAAACTAAACTAATTGCTGATTGAGAAATGCACACAAGTTGTCAAGGAGTTGAGATAGTTTTCATAATTTCGTGACCTGCATCATTTAGATTTTAGACAGCCATGAAACTGTCTGGTCCGGATTACTTGCTATTTAGATTTTATAAATTTTATCGTCCAACATGTAATTATAAAAGTTTTTCTGGTGAAACAGTCAGCCAAGGGTATTTCTTGTATGTTTGGGTGCAGGCCAAGTCCACGTAGGTCTATGTTTTATGGGTTGAAGCATGAGTTATATAAGACTTGTTCTTGGTTTCACTGCTCTAAGGTATCTCTAATACATCTGGCTCATAAATTGACAGATGATGACAAAATGGCGTCCAAATTTGACTGAAATTGATTCTTCATGTCCACTTGTCCTGATTAATACAATAATTATGATAGACTTCAGTGAAACTATACATTTTAGGACACATTTGATCAAACTGTGTAAAATAGTAAACATTGTATTCTTTTTATGGATTTATAAAGTGCCTCTTACAGCGCAACTATTCAGAGGCGCTCCCAGTGCGAAGAACCCCTCGAAAAGAAAACAGTGGTGCCATCCAGAAAAGATCTGAGCAAGAGTTATAGCAGGAATGTTTCATGGCTTCATCCTAAAACATGTAAATTGTAACCCCTTTCCTAACCATATCTGGAAAGTAGCAAGGTGTGATTTGGGACTACCTCGGTAATATTATCGATGCAGCACACATATTGCAACATTGAGTAAAATAAAGACAATAAATACAGATTTAGGGTAAGCTGATCCAAAGCTGCATGCCTCTCAAAGCAGGGACAAAGAATCATAAGAAGTTTGATAACACAGGTTAGCTTAGTTTAATATATGACACTTTCATGAGTTCATAAATGATGCCACATGTCATGACAAATGATCAAAGCCATAAAAAGGGACATGATGTACGTTGTAAAATATAACACATGCGTCAAAATATGTAAGTTCTGTATGTTGTGAGTTTCCTAAATGAGGCCATTCAGCCTAAATGATCAAATCATTACATGCATGACAAATTCTAAGAACAAATTTTATAGACAACAAACACACATTGTAATTTCATATTCATCATAAATGCATGCAAACCTAAATGATAAATCCTAATTAGTTACAAATGCAATGAACAAGTAAATACTCCATTTGACATGAAATTCACAAAATTAGCATATACCCGATATGTGTTAAAAAGAATTTAGCGAAAGAAAACAAATAGCTCTTAGCGCATGCAGATTCTTACACGTTAGATAACTAATGGGGTGTGCACATAACGTAAGATTTCAAGAGAAAGGTAACACATTTGTTTACAAGCATATAAGCATATATATACTCTACATAATTCCTCGTTGATTGGGGAATCTTGGACAGTTGTCCACTTTATGTACAAATTACCATCCAACAGAAACTGTTCTTTGCTTCACAGCATACATTGGTTGCATCCACTGGCAACAGAGAATTGAATGGCTTATAAATAATGCAGCATATGTCTGGTATTTTAACAACAGTCACTGAAACACTCATGATTGCACTAGTAGTTGAATGTCAGGGTCTTATCCAGAGCACAAAGTATATGGCAAGTCGACTATACCAAACACACAGACACACAATTAAAAAACATACTAAATACTAGGATCGTTCTTGGAGTGTTGTACATCAGAACCTGTCATTGCAAGTTCACACATCTAAGGTCATCTCTCACATCAAGCATTTAAGGTAATCGCTTATGTCTTCTCAGCAGGTTTGACACCCTACTAATGATGCATTAATCTTTTACCCGTTTGCCCCGAGAATATCCGCTGAAAACGGGCTTAAAATTTAAAAATGAACGGGTAAAGGGTTAATAATTCTATATGCAATCAATTTGACTTATGCATCAAAAGTTGCTTCCTAGCAGCATCTCCTATTTCACGTTGCTGCTGTTTTTCATATCAATTTATTTCTCGTACTACCAGAAATTTCCATAATAATCCATCTTGCTTCCTCGTTTTTTTGTGATCCCAGCAAAACTTCAGCTCTACAGAATATGCCAAATCATCCTAACAACTAATGTTATGATTCACAAAACAAGCTGAAAGTAAACTAGTACAAAACTAGACAGCAATTGGCTTAAATATTTTAGTTTGTTTATTTCATGATAAGCAAATAAATTTGATATCTCGTGATTTGTAACATTGGCAAGAAATTATTCGGCCTATGCCAAGAACTAATTTTTCTACTTCAAACCATCATACATCCAAGTTTTACTGTACAGATTTTGCATCATCAAATCACCTTGAGTCATTTTTGACCCACCTCCAATCCTCCATTGTCCTGAATTTCAGGATGTTGACTTTTGTCGTTGCTTTATCCAGATTTTGCGCATACACTGTCTTCTTCAGTATAACTTTCCTACTTCAGGTCTCCAGTTTGCATAAATGATTACTAAAGTTCCCCTCAAAGTCATTGTGTCTTTTTTCTGTCATGGTTTCTCATATGCACATTTAAACAAGAGATCCATGAGAATGATTTCTTACATAGTTGGCACGAGTATGGCTTTTCTCCGGTATGTGTTCGCATGTGTCTCTTTAAAGTGGAAGACTGCAAGAACGACTTTTCACAGATTTCACATGTGTGCGGCTTTTCTCCTGAATGAGTCTTCAAGTGCCTTTTCAGAGTAGAAGCTTCCACAAATGATTTTTCACATAACTGGCATGTGTAAAGCTTCTCTCCAGAATGGGTTCTCATGTGTCTCTTGAGATTAAAAGATTCCCGGAATGGCTTTTCACATATCAGACATGTGTAAGCCTTGTCTCCATTGTGGGTTTCCAGGTGCCTGTTCAGAGTTGAGGTCCGTGGGAATGACTTTTCACAAATTTGGCACGAGTACAGTTTCTCTCCAGTATGTGTTCTCATGTGATACTTAAGACTTGGACCACCTGCAAATGTTTTCTGACATACCTGACACTGGTGTGGTTTTATTCCAGTATGTGCATATTTGTGGTCTCTCAATTCACTAGCCTGTTTAAATGTTTTAGAACATAAATGGCACTTGAATGGTTTTACCCCAGTGCGGGCTTTTGCATCTGCTTCAAGATGACCAAACTTTGCAAAAGACTGCTCTTCTGGTATATGCAGCTTTTCTTCTTTAAGAGTTTCCAAGTAACAATTCAAAGTATTGGTCTGAGGGGAGCTTGCTTGGGATGATGAATTCTCCATAGAGTGTAAATCCATGCATTTCTTTTGATTTCTAGTCTCTTCATATAAATTTTCAGAAGAGTGACATTTAGCTTTGTTTTCACCCATATGCATTTCGATATGGCTTTCAAGGCAACCGTCTTTAGGCATGCTTTTGGACATAATAACTTGTATTCCTATACATGTCTAAATTGTGTTGCAGCCTTTCACTAGCATAACAATTCTTGTGATATTGCTTGTGCTAAAAGCAACATCTGTATGGAAAACACGATCTCTCATGCGCTACGTCTCCTGATAATGATGGCATTCTTTGACAGCCGCAGAGCTCTTCAAGACCAAATCTAGCAACATCCAAAAACAAACTTCTTAAAATATACTTAATGCATCTACAAGCCTTTCACAATCCTAAAATGTGGACTTCAATTAACACCCAGGAATTTTAATGCTGCTAAGTGGATTATTTAAATGCTGCTTTGTGATCATTGTAAATTGCACAGGTCTGCATACAACGTAGAAAACGTGTGTTTGGACAACTCAACTGAGAACGGTTCGTTTCAAACCATTTCAAGCCTGACAAGGGGCTGTCCATATAATACCTATGCACAGAAAGGGAGAGGGGTCTCCGGATTTTGGCAATTTGCGCACCTGTGCGTACAGTCCAATTGATGGTCTACCCGGAGGGTAATATCATACCCTGGGGCTTTTTGGCCGGGGGTGTACTGGAGGGGTGGGTGTTCGGGGTTGTTATAGCGCCATTTAAATCTCTCCTCAAAGGTGCTCCCGACAACAGCGCGGACACTGCATCGGAGTTTCACGCCGAGACGCTGAGCAATTGGGAGTGAAGGACTTGCCCAAGGTCCGTACTTGAGGTGGATTCGAACCTGCAACCCTCCGGCTGCAAGGCAACGAACATACCAACTACACCACCGCGCCTCACAAAAAAGCTCTACTCCCGTTTTCGCCTAGTGGTCTAGGACACTGCAGCGAAGATCAAGGGGCTTCAATCTTAGCTTTACGGTGGATTATTCCTGTTCACGAATTAACGGTACCTTAACAGAAGCACATACAGATAAATCAACCAAACACAAAAATCACAAGATCTCACGAATGCTTGCCCCTAAAACTAAAATTTCGAGGTCTTCTGTAATTCCTGTATGTCATTATCGCACCCCTTGAACAAAATGGCGGACGAAGAAACAAAACAAATTTCAACAACAATAACATGAAGCTGGATCAGCGCGGGGTTGCCCGAGAAATATACGGCTCTGGGGTTGCCTAATTTCGGAATTCTCTCGCGGAATCGCGTCAAAAAGTAGCCCAAAAGTCGCGAGTTGGTATCATAATAATATTAGAATTATGTCATTATCGCCATCGTCGCTCGCGACGTTTGGCTATACGAATGGATGATCGTCAGTCACTGCCCATAAGTCTACTGTCTCGAGCCGCGTTCAGCAGGTATGTGCCCACGAGGACAGTCGCGTTAAATAAATCCTATTATAAAGGCATTAATAAATTTTCGCTTAGTAGGCCTACATTAAAAGCAGGGCTTCAGAGCTGTACACGAGGGTATACGCGCGTATGGAGCGTCTACTCACCAACAAAATTGGCATCGTGTACATAGCTCCGTAAACGAGAGCATACGCGGGTAGCATATGATATAGGCTACAGGGTGACGCCGTGTGCGTCCCGTTTGGCGAAACCTTATTATAATTAAATTATGTTCTTTTGAGTTTGCCCATTGAGGCATTGACGCCAATGTAGCTTGCACTAATGTCTTATCTGTTGATTGCATGTATCATGGTGATCAATAAAAGTAGGGATTGATATTGATTGATTGCCGCGTATAGGCCTACTCACCTCACAAAGGATAAAGTAGGCGAGAAATCAAATTACGAGCAGAAATTAGTCGTATTAATTAGACCAAAAAAGGTAAGTAAAGAAGTAAGCGATCGATGACTAAACGAAAATAAGGACGCCAGAAAATTTGACGGGAAAGGTCAATTTTTCGTCCGCAGCGTGTAGGAGCCTACGTCGACCAGCACACCTGAACTTTTACCAGTAGGCTTACAATCTTGATTAAATGCATTCGAATCTTTATTGGATTTATCAGCATAATAATATGTAGGGCCTTGTAGGCATATTGTATGTAGGCCCATATGCGCGTACGTATAGCCTACGTACGTATGTATGAATGCATGTATGCTTAGGCTACGTATGTATGTATGTATGTATGTATGTATGTATGTATGTATGTATGTATGTATGTATGTATGTATGTATGTATGTATGTATGTATGTATGTATGAATGTATGTATGTATGTATGTATGTATACGTATGTATGTATTCATTCATTCATTCATTCATTCCGAAAACTTATATAGCGCCTCTTCAAGAAGTCTACTCAGAGGCGCTCCCAGTCCAGCCACAGCTAAAAAGATAGGTCTTGAGCAACTTGTAGAAAGCAGGCAAATTATTCCGAGGTAGTAGGCCTAAGCGCAGTGCAAGCGGGAGCCCATTCCATGTGGACGGGCCAACAACCGCGAAGGCTCGAGCGCTGTCTGGTAGCAGAGCGGGTTCGAGGGACCAGCAGCTCGATCCCCATTGGCCGAAGAGCGCAAAGTTCTACGGGAGACTACAACAGAGACAGGGCGACAGAGATCAGATAAGTAGGAAGGAGCGCTATACCAATTAAGGACCGCCAAACAAGTGCTGCTATCCTGTACGAGACGCGCTGCGAGACTGGAAGCCAGTGCAGAACATCACGCATGTAAGCAGAAATTGGGGCAAATTTTGGTATGTATGTATGTATGTATGTATGTATGTATGTATGTATGTATGTATGTATGTATGTATGTATGTATGTATGTATGTATGTGTGTATGTATGTATGTATGTACATGTATGTATGTATGTATGTATGTATGTATGTATGTATTTGTTTGTTTGTTTGTTTGTATGTGCACTTGTTATAGCGCCCCTTCAAGCTCACTCTACTCAGAAGCGCTCCCGAATGCAGAGCGGACACTGCATCGGAATTTCACGCCGAAGCGCTGAGCAATTGTGAGTGAAGGACTTGCCCAAGGTCCTTACGCGGCGAGGTGGATTCGAACCTCGAACCTTCCGGCTTCAAGGCAACGACGCCACCACTACACCACCGCGCCCCATGTATGTATGTATGTATGTATGACATTGTATGTATGTATGTATGTATGTATGTATGTATGTATGTATTATTATTATTATTATTATTATTATTATTATTATTATTATTATTATTATTATTATTATTATTATTATTATTATTATTATTATTATTATTATTATTATTATTATTACATAAATTTATTACGCGCGCAAGGTCACACCTAAGTGTGAATCTGAGGCGCGGAGTATGTAGGTAGGTAGGTAGGTAGGTAGGTAGGTAGGTAAATAGGTATTTATGTATGTATGTATGTATGTATGTATGTATGTATGTATGTATGTATGTATGTATGTATGTATGTATGTATGTATGTATGTATGTATGTATGTATGTGTGTATGTATGTATGTATGTATGTATGTATGTATGTATGTAGGCCTATGCAAGCCTATGTGTGTATGTAGGCCTATATAGGTACGTAGCCTAAGTGTGTATGCATGTATGTAAGTATGTATGTAGCCTATGTATAATTGTATATTCGTCTATTTCTGAAAACAACAGGCAAAATGCTGTAGGGCCTAAGTGCACATTAACCAAATTGACAATAATGGTTACTTATAGTAGGCCTACTTGCGGTTGAGTTTGTTGGTACGTATCTAAACAGCGTTCTTGGCATACAGTTCATTGAGTAGATCTTTATTGTGGGAGTGACAAATTGTGGTTATAAACATCACGGCTTAGCTTCTTGTGTTACCGTTTCAACCGTAAGGGCACCAGAAGGTCTTATCTAATTATTTTTTATAACATTAATTTTTAAAGCGCTTCTTACAGCAGAGCTATTATGAACAAGAGCGGATACAGAAATTTTCAAAGGAGGGGCCAAAATTGACGGTCTTAATTGGGAGAGGGGAAAATTTTCATTCGTCCAATTTCCAAGAAAAAGATACCGTTTTAACCGCCAAAATAGTTGATGACCTTTTTTAGTCGTCAGTCATCCTAGTCGGAGTGACTGATGGCTTCTCTAGTATCCTTCTTTTCTCTCCCGCTGCATTGAGTTAATGGCTTGTTGAAACCAAATAGGGGGCCACGTCCCATGCACTTTTTAAATTGGGGCATGGCCGGATTGACCCCCTGGATCCGCCCCTGATTCTGAAACGCTTTCGGCATGACAGGCCCATGAAAAGAGAAGTGTCTTCAAACAGTGAAAAGATGCAGGTGAATTCCCCATCAGAAGCCTATACCACGAATTCCAAAGAGAAGGTTATTCCACACTGAGGGACTCACAAATTTGTCGTTCCTAGTGTTTCAAATATAATAATATTATTTGCTCTCCAAGTCTAGAATGAACACAACGTCTAACTTATAACATATTCTTTTCTAATGTGACAAAAAAGTTGCACTCAAACGCAACGATACGTGAAACTTCTTACTGACTAGATTTCACTATTGTGTTTAAACAAAAGGTTGAAGGAAATCGGAAGCTAAGAAACAGAAAGTCGACAACTTAGAATATAGAACAGTGTGCATTCCTCACTCACAGAGATTTACCAATTCAACGAATGCTAGACTGTGTTCAGGTCCTACAAATCGGTCGGAACACTTTCCATGACGGCTTCAAGTTTTTTCCTAACGTTTGCCCTCAAAGCGACGTAGTATTGCAGCATAGCGTCATCCTGAGTAGCGTTAGCCATTGCGTTCGTGCATTCATCAGGTGACAGAGGACACATCCTGTAGTGTTGGTTCAATGCAATTTCTGGGTCAACTGACTCGACAAGCTTCCGATTTGAGTAATTGGCTGTGAGACCAAGACATAGGTGGCTATACAAATGTGTGCATGACATCGTCACAATGATAGGCTTTACTCGATGTAATGGCGGACTCACGTCGGCTTTTTCGCGGTACCTTACAATCTTGAAGTACTTGGAAATGTTTGCATCCGGCGGTAATTCCAAGAAGTAGTAGTTATTTCTTATCATGTAATTTACCGACAGATTGAACGTCAGATTTCTCTCTAAGAAGTCAACCAATTGAACCAGATTTTGGTGCTTCAGTGGCTTTATGAATTCATCGACGTCACTTACTACGATGCGTTTCACCCTGTACATATTTCGATACAGACAATCGTTTAAGGATACGGCCAGTTCGAGTATGTGTGCATGAACTTCAAACGAGAAGATGCGATCCATTTTCATCAATTGGACGAACGTATCGTTTTCTGCGTAATGCTGAAACACCTTTCGAGCTTCGCTGTCGAGGTAGAGATCGTAAATGGAGAGATGCTCTACGCCGAGCATACGTTGCACTTCCAACCATTCTACGAGGTGATACGGATCGAGTTTACCATACGACACAGGAACACACACGGCCAAACTCTTACGCTTCCGTCGTCTGACCGGATATTCGATCGGCATGCATGACGTCACATCCGGCCCGTTTTCATGTGTACTTTCGATTCGTAGAAACTTCGGAACGATACCAACTGTAGTTGGACAGGTGTAGACATATGGCACAGCATCGCGTCCGTTTAGCAAATAGCCAGGTCCGCAATCCAAGGGCTTATCATCCATCTTCACTCGCGTTGTGCTATGCGTGTGATCAGTTAGTACGCAGATCATTTCGAAGTTTGGCTCAACGGCTTTAAACTTGGCGAAGTCATCACTTATCGCTACAATTCTAACGACTGGATCTGACAGCAGAGATGAACGATCGTCATAAAAGGCGGAGTAGGCGTAAAACCGAAAACCACCTGGAGTGCTAAACTTATAAAATCGACCGTCGTGTTTGTGTCGTTCGAATATCGGAACGCATGGACTCGATGGTGTGATGACATTTTCCATCTGTTCTGTGAAGAGGAATAACTTGATCTTTGCTGTGAATGAACTTATTGCTATTATTATAAGCACACTCGCCAACACCAGGCCTACCTGCAAATCAAACAGAACAACCGAAGGTAAGTAGGCTAAGCATATAATGGAATTAGTAGAATAGTTCTAGGCCTACATTTAAAAGTGTTATCTACTGTATAGGGGCGCTATATCAATACTGCTTCGCCATAAAAAAGTCTACCGTAAGCCTATTTTTAAAATTGAACAGCTTGTCATTCATTCTCAGTAGGCTAATTAAGTTTCGTGCTGGGATATTTTTTTACCACGGTGCTAAAAAGAATAATTACGACAAATTTATATGACGCCGTACACGCCCATGCTATTGTGTGTAGGCCTACGCCATATCAGTAAGTATGTAAGTACGTACGTAAGTAGGCCTAAGTTAGTAAGCCTAAGTGTATATACTTCATTAACCAATCATACACGGTGAACGGAAAAAACCCGAACCTCTCCTATTGCTACGATAATTTGTGTAATAATTTGTACATTTTAGTAAAATATGGAGAAACTTCGGTTTAGAGGACAAGAATCATATAACTGTCATTTGTTAGTTACAATAGATCTATGTGTTCAAAAATTCCTCCTTCGGCCGCAACACACGCCCCAAAGACGCGCCTGCCAGTTACTAATTGCTGAATCGATCACAGCTGGATAATATTCGTCCCATTCCTGTATGCGCTGACGTAGTTCTTCGACATCGCGTACCTTTTCTTGTAGGCTAAACATTTTCTTGCATCACAGACCCTAATTATTTTATAGTTCACGGGATTAAGGTCTAGGCTATTTGAAATGCACCCAGTTTGCAGAATCGCGCATCAATAACTGCCTTGATCGCTCAATCTGTGCCTGCTTGTTGACCTCCGTTAGTTCAGTCGTTTGAAACATTTTAAATGACATCAAGTCTTAACTGGGATAGCGTACAATCATAAAAAACTAGTTAAGTTTATAGTTGTGAATAAAATAGCTTTAATCTCAATATTATTTTTTCATGCTCGGTGTTAATTTCTTTATTTACTGCAGAGGTTCGGATTTTCCGTTCACCGTGTATATCAGCATTCTGCAGTTCTGCTGTAGGCGTATACAGACGTCTTGCAATCAAGCGACTGACAATATGAGTATTATAGCCTATGACAACATTCTAACTGTAAACGTCTTGCCTAGTAAATCATCGGCATAAGGTAGGCTAAGCAACCAACGATCGTGGTCGGAGGTGTGTATACGTCTATTGATGGGGAGCTTGTTGAGTGGATGTAGCGGGGAGGCGCCACTATTGATGACGGCAGGTCATTTGACACGCTCTTCCTATTTTACTCTTCACCTGCCTCAATTATACCTGTTGAAAATTCTTTGGTATTTTTAACTATCTTCTTTACAGTTATTTCTTCGACCTGCTGAAGAACTCCACGATCCTGACCCGACCTATATTGAAATTGTAGGCTATAGTTGGCGCCGCCCCACACCCGATATTGCTGGTTGTGACCCAAGCAGCAATTAGAGGACCGCAGAGAACAGACGGTTGTCGGCTTGAAGACAAAAATCGCTCAAATGTTGGAAAGTCGTTAGGAACGGAAGACGGATCAGTTTTCTTATTGCAGAATGAAGATGGCTCGTCGGCTCCCGTCCTGTTGAGGCTGTTGACCTGCAAACCCTCACCATAGTATACCGAAACCATGGACGGAGACCTAGGGGGGAACAGGGGGACGGTCCCCCAATGAAGGTGTTGGGGGGACGGCCATGCATTTGTCCCCCCCCCCCCCAATCGTTGAGCGTCAAGACTAAAAAAGGGTCATCATCAACTTTTTTGGTGGCGAGAATAGAAATTTTTGGGAGATTTCGTCGTCGGATGACTAAAAAAACATTTTGGCCGGCAAAAGAGATGGACATTTTTCTGCGACACTCACCCATTCGTCCATCAAAAAATCTCGCGTCTTTCCGCCCCCCCCCCCCCGAAGTCTCCGCCCAGGTCTCCGCCTATGACCGAAACAACGTAGAGCAAACTATATAGCCCCCTGTAGTTGCATGCGTAGGTTGCTGCATAAAGTTGCAGACCATTGAGGTCATGCGTAACGATAATAGGCCTACGCAGGGTATAGGCCTATAGGTATTGTACTGCCTTGCAGCATATTCGGGCTCAGGTTAGGCTATATATGCGGCTCAAAGCTCAAAGCTATAATTAAACCTGTGTAAACGTATACATAGGCCTAATCTTTAGGACATTCAGGCTCGAAACTCCATTCAAACTCAGAATGACGTTCCGGACAATGTCAAGCACCGTTCAAAAGCCGTCTGATCACCATCAGAAAAGTCTTTGAGATAAGCACAACACACCATTGTCATATGTGCACACTTGACGTCTGATCGACATCTCAAAGTCTTTTTTTATTTTACTTAATTAGTTCGAGATTGCACATTTCCGCCCATTGTGACATATTTAATGTATTTCTCAAAGTTTGTCCTTCCGGTTGTTCCAACTTGTTCGTATGTCCGGATGTATTTTGACTCTTCGTCCCAGAAAAGGCTCGGAAATGACATAGTGTCGGCTTACCAAATTGTTTGCAATTGATTCTTACCCAAAACTTTAAGGTCAACGCGACTATTTTCATCTCTTAATTCACTTTAAAATCCGAGTTATTAGCGTTTTAAGACAGATTTAATCAGCCACGCTGCCGCATTAGTAAAGAGTCCACGGTCCGCATGACGTCATTCTCGTCCAATAATAATTTCCGTAACAATCCGGTTGACAAACCGAAACCGGTTACAGTGTACAATTATGCAGTTGAATTATGCATTTGAAACAATAATATTCACAAGAACGCAGATGTCAACGCGACTATTTTCAGCTCTTAATTCACTTTAAAACCCGAGTTATTAGCGTTTTAAAACAGATTTAATCAGCCACGCTGCCGCATTATTTAAATAATCGACAGGAATCATATATTAGAAATAGTCTTGCCAATAATAACTTAAAGTCTGCTACGAGCTTTTCATTTCTTTGTAGCTAAAAAATATGAAAAATCACCCAACGTTTATAGCGTAGGCCCTATTGATTGATTCCAAGAATTTTTATTGCGATTCTTCAAGAAACCTACTCAGAGGTGCTCTCTGCGCTGGACCATTTCAAATCAAGTGCCATTACGAACAAAGATATTGCATAAGTTAGCCAATTTATAATAACTTAAAGTCTGCTAACCATCTTTCGTTTCTTTGTTGTTAGGCTAAATAAAAAATAAGAAAAAACCAAAGTTTATAACGTATTGATTGATAATCATGATTACGAAAATTCATGCTTATATATTACTTCTCTGGCCCATTTCAAGTTAAGTATCATTACTAACACAGATATTATATAGACTAAGTTAGCAAGGTATCCCAAATCCCAACAGGGACTCCAAAATAAAACCTATAATGTACGAAGGGCACCACAAATAAAACAGAATGACTTACAAAAGTTGTAAAGACACGTCTTTTGCTGACTGACGTTGTTGATGATTTGCTTTTGCTGACTGACATTGCCGATGCCTTGAACCGACCTATAGATGCACATACATGTAGAAGGGTAGCAAATAAACACCTTCGAATTCAACTGCTACGTACATGTAGGCCTATAGGCCAATATCACTGCAACGTATAGGCCTACCTGTTTCACCACGTGGCTAGAACCCGTATTAAAGACCATAGGGTCTACCAACTAGCAAGTTTGGCTGTAGTTTTTTGGATCACTGCCAAATGTGGGCTCCATAAAATTATGCTTATGGTAAATTAGTATCTGAAGAGATAATATGCTAACATTAATTCTTTCACTAAAACGATAATTAATTGGAAACTGGAGGGCCACAACTTTAAAAACAAATAAAATTTAAATTGCCTGGTTAAATTAAACATTTAAATAGCGTCACTTCCACCGGAAACCTTAAGCAGAGGCGCTCTCTATTCTAGCCAAAAATTATGTCATATGTGAGAAGGCATAAGAGCAGAAACACCATCACTATATATATATATACACTGTGTCCCAATAAATTGGGACCCCTTTTTATAATGTGAATAAAACAGGCAAATCTTAATCGATATTCAAAATTTCAAAACTGATTTTACCCTGAGATAATTATCTTACACTGATTCAAATATGAAGTTTCTGGCATTAATAATGACGTCACAATTACGTCATTTGCATCAGATAATTCAAACGTTAAGCACCGCTACCAGCGCGACGCTCCGACGAACCGGTCAAATAAATTTTTCTTAGAAGCTTATTTGGACCGCTCACTGTCCATCCCTTGTCCGGAAATTTTCGAATAAACTTTTTGCGCCGTAATGTTTATTTATCCGTAAGAATTTTATTAAAATTTTGTCTTCTTAGCTGAACGCCATTCTCTAACGATTTTTGTTGACACTTGGTTTCGATATGTAAATTAGTGACGTCATTATGACGTAATTTTTTAGTGAGGGCCGTTCATAAATTACCCATTTGTAGATAATTATTATCTCAGGATCAAGCCTGTTTTGAAATTTTGACAATCGATGAATATTTACCAGTTTTATTCACATTATAAAAAGGGGTCCCAATTTATTGGGACACAGTGTATATACAGGGTGCGGCCAAAAAAATAATCCATTACGAAAATTGCGATTTCTCGAAAACCGTTGAATATTTTCTTACAAAAATTTTCTTTCTTATTCGTAACATATTTCTGCATATTATTTGAAAATTTTATGTCAGTATCTTTATATTTGTGATCATGACATCAGGCAGAAGAAAGAACTGCATTTTTTCAATTTAACACGGCATTCACGAAATAGGAAATCATAATTTTACATTAAGTAGCCTGCATTGTGCCATAATAAGGCTTTCTTCACCGATGAAAAGATCTTTTACATCAATCCACCTATTAATACTCAAAACAACCGCGTCTGGGCGAAGAAGAAAAAGCCGATATCCATCCAAGCCGCCTGTTGGTCGAGAGAGCCAAGTTCTCTCCCAACATCATGGTTTCTGCAGGTATCAGCTATGAGGGCAATTTGGGCAAAGGACGCTTGCATTTCATTGACGAGAAGGCCATAGTCAATGCTAAGTACTACGTGGAGAATCTTTTGCCTAAGCTTGTCGATGACTGTCATACTGTCTTGGGAAATCAGTTCACTTTTCAGCAAGATGGAGCGCCCGCTCACGGCCCCAAGCTGGCCCAAGATTGGTTAACAAGTCACTGTCCGGACTTCATCGACAAGGATTCATGGCCGCCAAATTCCCCAGATAAAATTATGAACCCACTCGACTATGCTGTCTGGGGTGCAATGCTTGACACTTACAACAAACTTCCCACAAAGCCAAAGAACATTTCTGAACTGAAAACTACGCTGCAAATCATCTGGAATGACTTGCCACTTGAGACCATTCAGAAGTCTGTTCTGGGCTTTCGAAAATGTCTGCATGCTTGTGTAAAAGCAAACGGTGGTCACTTCGAACATTCATTGCACAAAACTTAACAGTGTGGCCTAATCTTGTCAATAACAATAAGTAACCTTACGCTTTATTACATTTCTGTTTGAGTCGCTACTTATTGCTGTTATTGCTGTCATTAAATGTCTGTTGAAACGAAAATAACATTGTTTCACTTCAGGGTTGCACCATTTTGGTGTTCATGAATCGAATTTCATTAGATTTAGCCAAGTTGTAGATAAATATGTGTCAAATAGACTAGCGAAGTTTTATAACAAAATATTCAGCGGTTTTTGAGAAATCGCGATTTTCGTAATGGGGTATTTTTTTCGGCCGCACCCTGTATATATATATATATATATAATATTTATATAACTCACCATTGGCGGATTCACGAGCGCACGCGAAAGCCCAATATGAATGGCTGCCAGGGCCGTGTTTAGGCTATAAGGTTCTTCGAGTGTCGGTGCAAAGTGCTACATCAGGAGCAAAGTGCCGTTCGGCAGTCTTAAAAGATTAGTCATTTTACAAAAATCCGCTGCTCAGTAGGCTAGCCTACGTGGTTTGTCGGCTGTGGCGGGTCAGTAAGCAAGCACGCAACGTCGGTGAACTTAGTGAAATTAATGTTTTTTACACTTACTGATTTTACAAAAGGTTTAAGTAACACTGAGACTCGCAATGGCAACAAAACTCTCGACTCAGGGGCATTCGGTGCACCGCACCGAATGGACCTAGTATGTTAAACACGGCCCTGATGGCTGCAGACTTTTAGTATAATAGACTATTTAATATTTATAAATTCTATGCACACTCTTTCAGTTCTTTCGCCGCTGAATTGCTCGTGGAAACCTCATCCCAATCATGACCTCTAACTTGTGGTGTTATACCGTAAGGTTCTATTCTTGGGTCCTATCCTGTTCATCCACTACACTGCTCCATGCACTCAGTTCACTCATGAAAGCATAATCAACTATAGCATTGACGACGCCCAATTATTCGCCTATAATCTGTTCAAACAGTTTAACCCATCAAAGATCATCTTCTTTGTGTGATCGCCCAAAGGACCTAGGTCTACTGGATGACAGGATATTTCCGGAGCTGGAACCGTCTAAAACTTAGTTCCTAATTATAAACCTATGTGTGACCAACTGCAAAAATTTCAGATCCCATGCACTACTTTCTTCAGCATAAACTCTGCTTATACATCCGCTCCATTCACTCCTCATGTTCCTCTATCCATCACTCCTCGGGCTTTCCATTCGAAACTAAAGTCTCTCCTATTTGGAAACTCTTACCACGACGCACCTGATCTTCCACCTTCCAATTCTCGACCAAACCGCCATCCACCATGATAGTAGAGCTACTCTGCCACCTACGTGCCTTTGGCAACCGGACTACGGCCTCCTTCGGACAGCAGCTCTTTTGGGCAACTTATCTGACTAGACACAACGCTCGTGAATGAGCTGGTGCCCTGCGCTTGGTTTTCGAGTGGCGCTTTAGACATTTGGAGGTTACGATTACCGCAACTACTCCTCAGACGCAAACTATGTGTGATTTTGACCAAAACCTTAATTGGCATCTCCATTCTTCAATCTTTCAGACCAACAATCTCTCATTAGCTTCACGCTTTTATTTATCCAAGATCTCATATTAACGTTGGAAACTTATAACTTACCTGCCGCTGTCTTTCCGTAAGAAAGTGTTTTAGCGACCGTGTGTGACTTTACAGTCTTTCAATTGTTTCATTTTCAATTGTTTCATTTTCAATTGTTTCATTTTCAATTGTTTTATTTTCTGTTGTTTCGTCTGTTGTCTATTTCTTTCTTTCATTGTTGTTTCGCACCATTCTCTCTTGTTACATGTTTAACGCCACTACCATATGAAAGATGATTAGTGTCGCCCTTCCACTCCATCCAGGCCCGGTCTTTCTGTATGCAGCCGACCCTTTTATATATACTCCACCGCCCAATGAAAACAGTAGTTCGCGTAGTACTCCTTTGTTGTGCGCAATGTGCCACGTGCTGTAGCCTGTAGGCCTATATGATGAAAACAGACTTGTTATTAAGTGTCTCTTACTTTTTCACCATAAAATCCTCCCTACATGATATACGTGACACGTGTATATAGGCAGCGCAAACGACGTGCATGGCGTGCAGGCATAATATGGTCGTTGTTCTAGTTGTGCATAAAACTTATAATAAAGTACCGTAGATATTATAAGCCTTGACTTGAGTCGTCTTCAGTACGTACGTTCAATGTGCACCTGTGTCGTGTGTATACGTGTTTAAAAACGACACTGCCATATCAAAGATGATTAGTGTCGCCCTCCTCCTTTGCCTTCACCTGTGTCGCATTAAGGACGGCTGTTTACACGACGTCTAATAGGCCATAGAATGCCATAGATGCAATGTATCTAGACGTGTCTATGGACCGACCTATAATTATATATAGGATCTAGAATGTTAGTGCCCAGATCTGCCTCAATAAAGCAATAATTATCGTGAGTCACTGATGTGGGGAGATTGGCGATAAGCAGATAATGAAAAGCTAAATGTAAAGTTGCTCCAATCACCTCACAAGAGCCAATTCAAATGAAAGCCAGAATGAGAATGGAATGATTCTTGCACACGCACGCACACGCACGCACACGCGCACGCGCACACGCACACGCACACACACAAACACACACACAAGAGCGCGTGTGTATATAATTATGTGTGCGTGTGTGTACGACTGTGCGTGCGTGTGTCTGAAGAGTTGAGCGTTAGGGTGGCCTGTTAGCATACTGCAGGTTATCAATAATATGCAAGTCTCGTACATGTGTCTCTACTTTCATGTTTGAGAAGCTCCATTGGCTTCCTCTAGCTGCGCGCATTAAGTTCAAAATCCTAATCTTGGTCTCTAACGCATAACGGGGTCTTGCCCCAAAATATCTAGCCAATGGAATTCGCAGGCCAGTTTGAGCCTCCTCGCATCGTCCACTCCGCTCTTTAAAGAGATTTGATCTTCTAGTACCTCCTACTAGAACGGTTATGGCTCAGTTCCGCTCCTTTACTTCAATCGGTCCCTCTCTTTGGAATACGCTGTCTCCTTCTACTCTATCTCAACTTCTGACTGGTAATCTCTCCTCCTCATTTTCTTTCCTCAAAACCTGTTTCTTCTCTCGTAGCCTTGCGCACTGGGAGCTCCTCTGAACGGCTCACCCTAGTAGAGGCGCTTTATAAATGTTTTATACAATACAATGTGCATGCATGCATGTATAAATGTGTTTATGAATGTATAATATTTGTGTATAATTATAAGAATGCGTATGTATATGTATAGGTCTATGCATATAATAATTATTATTCACATGGATGTACGCAAGCCCGATTTCAGATGATTGCTAAGGGTGTTGTAGCACTCGGGTTCTCAGTATTGAGTGGCCCATAGTTATAGGTACATGTATGTGCCTGGTGGACCAGTGGGTTGTCAGAGGAGAAGCCCAGGCCAATACTGCACCCGAGCCAGCAGTAGCCTTACCGTTTGTAAGCTTAATTAGCGACGCCTATACTGAAGATGATCAAAACCGAGAGCATCATAATTATTATAGGCCTATCGCTACAATTAGACTTACAAGCGCATGCATATTGCGTGTTGTAAACACAACAGGAGAGTTCAGGCCTAAATAACCCTACTCTACTTATTATACAACAGAGAATAATTATGGTTGACGTACATATAGGCCTATCATCCGCCGCCTATGGGGTCCAAGACAGGTGTGCTGACGGTCGTCTACCCAACCAGGCAACCCCATGGATGATTGAGGGTATACGATTTGTTTACGCTCAGCGAAGTTGAGAGTTCTCCCTTTTTCTTGTTTACATTGTTAGACTGGGTATTTACATTATAATTCAAAGCTCATAATATTATTCTAGATGCGAAGTGCGTCTCTCTGTCACACAAGACTTTCGAAATACAGGTGAAATGAATGTTCATCATCTTAAATTGTTTACATATTAAGTAGAGTTCATTGCATATTTCCACAGGATGTTTTGGTTTCTTGATGGCCTAGTATTACACATAATATCTAACGTTCAAGGCGTTGTGGTTCTACACCGTATACACAGTGTCAGGTCATAATAATAACATTATACGCACATACACTGTTCTCGAAGTGACGACAGAGATCGCTATTCACGTGTAGGCCTATTTGGTCCAAACATGTATGTATGTATGTATGTATGTATGTATGTATGTATGTAGGTATGTAGGTATGTATGTATGTATGTATGTATGTATGTATGTATGTATGTATGTATGTATGTATGTATGTATGTATGTATGTATGTATGTATGTATGTATGTATGTATGTATGTATGTATGTATGTATGTATGTATGTCTAAGTCATAGACTTTAGGCCTGCAACCCTACACTCTACAGTATAATGTGCATTTGTTCGATTGCTTATACGAAATTTAAGCAAACAACAGATTTCAACATGTATTGGTAAAAACTTTAGTTACAATCTTAAATTTTAGTAGGTAACACAAATGCCAAAGTTCTTTCTGTAATAAAGGAATTTTACTGTTATAGACTGTACATATGAAAAGTCAGATTTCCTTTTTCGAGTCAAAGCTGACAACTGTGACGTCATCTTCGATCGCTGTATACCCATATGCGTCAACCGTGAAATGAAGCCAGAAGACTCCACCAAAGATGTTGCTGCGTATTTTAGAGTTTCCCGTTGAGAAGGACCTTCTTCATTTCGCGGCGTAGGATCTTTCCACTCACCGTCTTCGGAATTGATGCAACGAACCTTATTCCACCACGCAATCTCTTGTAGGGAGCCACCCGCCCTGTACAGTGTAAATACATCAGATGCGGCGACATAATTGCTATAGTTTTCATCAGTATCATCACAACAATCATCGCTAGAGTTGCAATAGTCCTCTGCATCCTCATCATCCTCAGCAGCGCAGAAACAGCAGCATGCATCAGCATCAGCATCGTTAGAATGAAAAAGTCCTCTCCCCAGGAATTGCATCTCTTTCTCCCCCTCCCACCAGGAAAATTATACAGCTGCATGTTTACATGTATATTGCATAACACGAACGGATTTTAATAAACCATGGCATAATTTATTATTATATGATTAAAGTGTTATAATAAATAGATGATACACTAAAAGAGTTATCAGATCTGAAAGATTAGAATTTATTACCCGGATTTGTATTTGTACACAAAAAAGACTTTGCATTTAAAAGAATAAGCGAAAAATGGGTACCAGGTAATGAGAAACATAAAACCGCTCCCTCGGTCAGCGCTTTGCACCTCAGCCGTCTAACGGCCGTTTCCGACCCCTCACCCCCCATCCTGGATCCCCAAATCAGATGAACTAGATTAAACGCTGATGTATGAGCCCATGTTATATTGACTATAATTATTATTACTAAGCCACCTTCAAACTCACATACTAACCACTTTTGATGACCTTAAAATTCTTGATGTTGGTCAAATCAGATAGACTATACAAACCTGTAAATTCATGTTAAAGTATGTTAATAATATGCTACCTCCTGCTTGCCTGTCATTTTTCACTCCAGTCTCATCAGCCATCTCTACTAGAAGTAACCGTGTGCCAGAACCAATACTCATGCAGTTTCGATACAGTACCAGGACCTCCCCCTAATGTGGAGCACTCTACCCTGTGACATTCAAAATGCTCCCGTCACCACAATTCAAAAGGACTTATCCTTACTCATATACTAAACACACAAAATACATGATACCCATCTAGCTAATGACAGTCCATCTATTCTGACTCAACCACTCACTTATCCATTGGGCCCCTGCACGCGGGATCCGCCCGTTCAGGTTTGCCATTTGCTTCCACTTAAACTTATTTAAATCTGCTGTTCTTAATTATTTTCATTGTTACTTTGCTCCATTAATCCACTGTTTAACTGTAAAAATGTACGGGTGCAATAAATGAATTGAATTAAATAGCTTATAATTTAATATATATATATATATATATATCTCTTAATGACTTCCTTTTGGTCTGACTGTATGGTCGCCTATATACCTGAGACGAACTTTTCGAGTTCTTGCTCAGTGATAGTCGCGCCCTGTTTCTTGACTACCAATGCAGCCGGTAGTTCTCCTGCCTTGGCATCTGGTAGACCCACAACACCAGCATCAGCAACCTGTGAATGCGATAAGAGAACGGCCTCCAGTTCAGCAGGAGCCACCTGCACATTAAAATAGAGACAACTAACGTATAAGGCAATAATTATTCAGATTGACCACAAATACATGTTTACCTAGAGACATAGGCTATAAATACTACTTTCTGCTACCATGCGTGCATTGCCTTTGTCTGGACAACTATTTCAATTAATACAATAATCGGTTCCATGACACTTAATCCCGCGACACTTAATACCGTGACAGTTAGTACCGGACAGTTAATACTGCGACACTTAATCCCGCGACTAATTAATCCCGCGACAGTTAATCCCGGCGACATTTAATCCCGGCGACACTTAATCCCGCGACTAATTAATCCCGCGACAGTTAATCCCGGCGCCATTTAAGCCCGCGACACTTAATACCGGGAAAGTAAAATAACATTTAAAAAAATTTAAATTCCACAAAAGCAATATCCACAGCTGCAATGCTTACTTTTTTGATAAAAATAGCTCCGTTGGCATTGTCGTGATGTTTAATGTATTCGTAATTTCCATGTATCACAGATTCACAGTTTGTTTGCCTTTGCTACTACTGCCGAAATTGGCTTCCATGTCACTGCCCTATCGTAGACTGAAGTTCTCAAAATCCTGTTTAAAATCTTTTATAATGATCGTTTTATGTACAGATGTAGGCTACAACAGAAAACCTGAACAGAGAGGTAGGCCTACCTAATTGACTCTGTGTACAACAATAGTCGAACCACTAGTTAATTGGTTATGTGGACAACAGTAGTCGTACAAATATTCGTATATACTCACGAGCGAACAGGTATTAAGTGTCGCGGTATCAAATGTCGCGGTATTAAGTGTCGCCGGGATTAAATGTCGCCGGGATTAACTGTCGCGGGATTAACTGACGCGGGATTAAATGTCACCGGGACTAAGTGTCCGGGATTAACTGTGTCGCGGTATTAAGTGTCGCGGGATTAAATGTCGTGCTACCCAATAATCATGGTATGGATAAAAATAAGTATACAAACATGCGCACATTTAAGTTAAACATTACCTAATGCCTATGACGTTCATTCTATGATATATATATATATAAATAACTATATAATATTATATATATATCATGGATGATACAGCGAAATTTTTTATGTTGCATTCATATCTTAACTGCAGGATTCATTTCGTCGTTTTGAGAGAGTTGCGATGTACTAACCTGGTATGCGTTGTATTTGATGAGCTCCTTTAGTCGGTCAACAATGTAGAAGTACCCGTCTTCATCGTAATATCCAATATCGCCTAAATTACACAGAAAAAGATTGTTGTCTTTAGTTGTAAGGAAGGCACGTAGTTCGGAAACTGAACAGTAGCAGTGTGGCGGTTTGCACATGTTTTCGCACAATTTGCAGTGAATATTGCAAACAAATCAATGGAAACATACATATGTACATGTAGGTCTACCCTATTTATTATATAGTTGACATAATGTTCAGAGTATACTTAGACTGCACATGAATGCATATGCTGATGTAGGCCTACAATGGGCGGAGTTTATCAGGGGCTAGGGGCCTAAGCCCCCCCAAGAAGACCCAGATTCATTTTTTTTACTTTGTAAATGGTATCTTTTTCCGGGCTTAGCCCCCCCTTCAATAAGGCTTTAACCCCTCCAAAAACGGAAACCAATCTCCGCCCAGGAGTCCTACACAGAGGACCTGTGGGTGTCTGCCTATCTGTCTGTATGGATTACATGAAGGCCTATATTAAAGACCATAATTATATCTGACTGTTTATCTAACGCCTTCTGGCGGCCTAACTAAAATGAAACATGAAGACATTTTTTTCTAAAATGAACTATTCAGTGATACCGGTATGTAGCCATCCTTGTTGATCGATCGTGGATGCTGTTGCCTCCTTGTCGCCCAAATATCCCATCATCACTGTCGGGCCCTTGACACATACCTCTCCATTGAGATTAGGACCTAACGGCTTGGACGTCGTCACATCGATGACCTACATGTGAAAGTATAGCAGAAGACATTCATTTGCAAGTAGGTTACAGCAACAAAAAATATCTGACAATCTTGAAGATGCGTGAACTTTTACGATGGCTTGATTTTTACTCATAAGGTGAACTCATTTCTATCAACAATTCGTTTAAGTATAATTATAAGCAAGCAATTAGACGAGGCAGTTATCTGCTGCAGTAAGCTTAGCCTACTTAACGTTGTACAAGAGATCCTGGCGTTGCAGAAGTTAATGAAGATCGGGAAAAGTGGGAAAATGCTTGGCATGCATGCTCTCTTGGAGACAGATTAAATTTAAATAGCTTGTGTAGGTCGGTTAGGTCTCTTTAAATTAGACCGTCCTTACAGAACAGGGAAGTCAGCGTATCGCCTTTAGGCCTACCCATTGCTGACCCGCCGACGGTGTTTTCTAGCACGTCGAGCCCTGCCTGAAGACTAGGCTAGCCTACATAATATGAGAATAAAAGTTCAATTTTTTCATTTTTCACTGACCACCGTCAAGCGAAATAAAGTTTGTTGTCAGTTTTAAGTCAAAGACCTGCGACGAGGTGCAATAAACGGCACTTTGGTGAGTACGTAGGATGCATGGGTCCGTTATATGTTCGGAGTTTGTTACAGCGAGGCGAAACAGCAGTAGGCCTACGTAGTTTTAGATTTGCAAATTTTATTGATGTGGTGAGAGAAGGGCGAAGGAGTGTTAGAGCAGAACAAGCGCAGGTTGAGCGAGGTGGTTGGACCGTGAACAACTGACGGAGATATAATGATGGCTGGGATGACTGATGTAGGTATGTGATGTGGCTTAATATTCCATTCGTTCAGATGCTGTAAGCCTGTGGTAGTAAGGTCTACCTTCATCTGGACGTTGACACATGGAGGTCCAACTGATGTGGCTTTTCTGTTGACGGTGGTTTCTGCTTTGCCAGTCACCGGAACTGTGCTGATGCCGCCAGATACCTCAGTCATCCCGTAAACTACAGCGCAGAACGCGAAGGGAGCACATGTATAAAGCTGGGCTGTAGATTTGTGAATGTGAAAACATTCAGCATTGCAGATAATCAACGATTCTAAGATGACTTAATGGTCACTCTCAGTGCTTGCTATACGAAGCTGGCTATTACATCATAACTTAAGAAACCAGTGGCTCAATAATATTGCCTTAAAAATTATAGTTTTAAGGTATCTTTCGCTGGGCTAGAAAGAACAATTTGTGTCTCGATATAACTAAGACTCGAGAGGTGATTATCTTCGGGAGGAGGAAGAGACATACGGCGTAACAATAAGATCTGATCTATAGGGATGACCACCCATGTGGAGGATGTCTCTGGAACGTGCTCGTCATCAGTGGCGGCGCTAGGGTTAAGCCCCCCCCTACAAGAGGCTCAGCCCCCCTAAAAAAGTGCCATCCGAATATTTTTTACATTGAAATATCCACGATTTTCGGCTGACGACTAAAAAAAGGTCGTCAGAAATTTTGGCGGCGAAAATGGAAAATTTTCATGAGATTTCGGTCGATGACTAAAAAAAAGATCTTCAGAAATTTTGGCGGCGAAAATGGAAAATTTTCATGAGATTTCGGTCGATGACTAAAAAAAAGATCGTCAGAAATTTTGGCGGCGAAAATGGAAAATTTTCATGAGATTTCGGTCGATGACTAAAAAAAAAGGTCGTCAGAAATTTTGGCGGCGAAAATGGAAAATTTTTGCCGCGGGCCGCGAACCCCCCGAAACTGAAATCCTGGCGCCGCCACTGCTCGTCATCTATTAACGCTCTGTGCGTGCTCAAATCAAAAGGGCTCTCACATAATTCTCGCGAATGACCACCATTGCCCATTTAATATATACCTCCCCGGCCTGGTGAGGTTACACTAGCGTAGAGGACCGAGAGCGGATTGAGCGGCGCTGAGGAAGATGAAGCGCAGACAGTACCTAAAATCACATTTCTCCAGTGCAGCAGAGATGGCAGAGGAAGCTGATGAACGCCTTTTTAACGATGTACGCCAGTGGTTCCCAAACTTTCATGACTTTAGGGTCACTTTTTCTAAGTAGGAGATACGAGGACCACTTTTTCTTAGCCGAAGGACATACGGGCCACAAGGCTAAAATTTAATTAACTAAAAGCATATACATGTATATTGTTGTAGCCTAGTTGATTCAAAATAGAATGTTTGGTCTTATTTATAGACGTAAAAATAAAATAATTTGCAATCAAAAATAATTATGTGCTATATCCTGTCCAAATTGTCATTTTTCATATATTTTTGCTAATTCTTTGAGATATGAGGGGCCACTTTCTCAGGCCTGGCGGGCCACTTTTGGCCCGCGGGCCACGGATTGGGAACCGCTGCTGTACGCAATGATAAACTGCATGTACTAGCCTATATCGATCATCCCCTCTGCCTCTTCCTTGCTGTGGTCATGAGCTTCGTCCTTTTCCGGAAAAAGATAATTGCAACTTTATCTCTGGAGTACTGTCCAAAAACACTTTTTAAACTAACAAACTCTACAACGAATTCAGATCAATAATCGACTAATATTAATTCAAACCCAATATCTACTTATGCTGCTTATAAACTGAACTTATAAAACCTTTGCAAAATTAGTTATATGTAGGCTAACAGGCTGTGTTCTGCCAGCATGAAGTGCTGATTAAACAAAAATTGAATTGAATGCGTTAGTGAATTCTTTAGTTTGAGGACATAGCTGTGTTGTATTGCAATGACATAAAGTAGCCTACTTAACTAATTAGAATTATTGAGATTGTATAGTCCAAATCAATGTAATAACCTGCGCTGTATGTCTGTAGCCCTCCTTTTGGTCCTACAGTAGATGAGCTCAAGGGAAGTTATCCAAAGAAGACTTTATAAATATGATCAGTAAAAAGATTAATATTAACAGATTTTGTATCATTGTTTTACCCTGCAGACAAACGACTCCTGGAAATCGTTCCATCAGTTGGTTTTCCACAGTTTCGCTGAGTGGAGCTGCGCCAGACGTGATGTGCTTGAGCGTCAGACGATACTTTTCCACCTCCGGACTCTTGGCCAGGAGCACAGCGATAGGAGGGACAACGATTATGTCCTCAATCTGCAACAAACGAAATTAATAGGCTACACTCAACAAATTACGATTTGTTTGCTCTCTGCAGTTAAAAAAAAAATCGATAACCCTATTGTGGGAACGAACTCATGATAGATCTAAGCTTATAGATCCTGTAAAGAGAATTACGAACGTATAAAGTTATAAACCTAAAGTTAATTTTTCCAGCCAGTCTATTGACCAACGTGAACGCTCCACTATGAAACCTCCACGCTCTATTCGCAGTTCGCTTCTCCTATTTCACTCTCTCTCGTCCCCAATAGCCTCAAGGTCCCCCAATTGATCCATAAGTTTTAGGCGCATACACTGCACACGACCATATAACAATGATTGCGCAAATTATAATTATCAGTACCCGACATCCCATTTCCCCAACCAATCTCGTCGCTCACCCAATATGATGTGCCTCATGTTCCTCTCTATTTATCACTCAAAACCATTTATCGCTCAAAACTACAGTCCCACTTGGCTCTTCGGGACTTCATAACCTAATCTATCAAATTCCCGACTTTCTGCTTTCTAATCCTCAACAAAGTCAGCCTCAACATTTCCTATACGCATCCTCATTCCATGGTTCTTTTTGGCATGCGTAATAGGTTCATAGGCATATAGTCATCGTTTTCTGTGACATGTCTGTTGACCTACAGCCCCTATGGTACGATGCAGCGCTCATGAATAAGCTGGTGATCTGAGTACAGCTTCACTGAGTAGTCCGCATGCCAGTGGCTCGTGTGTGCATATTCCATGAATCTGTCCGCATGGAATTGAATCGACTTCCACTCTTTCTTTATAGCTCAAAATCACTTCCTTACTTCCAGAGGGACTTAAAAATTCAGTATCTCTCCTTGGCTTTCAAGCACTTGGATATCTACATGTAACTGCACCTTCTTCTGTCGGCGGACTACCCTCGCCTCAAACTCAAATATCAGCGTCTAAGATTCATATTATTGTCAGCGTCTAAGATTCACATTTCGATGTGAATGCGCGCAGCTTACATGTTTAATTAATAGTAAAAAAATAGAGGGTATACCTTGTTGTCCTGTACGACCTTGAGGTAATCCGTAAAGTGGAACTGCTTCATCAGGAAGGTAGTGCCTTGTTTCGCCATGCAAAACAGAGCCAGAAATGATCCGAAAACGTGCGACAGTGGCGAGAAAATGACCTGTCGCTTGGCTATAAGCTTTACCGTCGGATGACTTCACATATTGAATGACACAAAAGTAATCAATGATTCGAACTAATTACGTATGACAATATGCTAGGTGAAAGAAATTACTTTTGATGTCTACCTTTGTCCTTCGAGCTGCAGAGTGTGCCTAGGAATTTATTAGGATTAATTATTTGTCATCATTCAGTGGTTGATTGGCTCTATGAAATCAGCTTATGACAGAGTAGGTCTATAATTATTTATGTTCCTATGGTTCTCAATCAAATCGATATATGTATGGGATGACGGTAAGGTCAAACATCCCTTCCTTCACATCCAAAAGGGTCAGAATTGTCCTAGATAATCAGATGTGGCGTGAATAGAATTGAAGCGGCCAGAGAGGGACGAAGAGAGTTCAGGATAGAATATGTGAGAAAAGGTATTAGGCTTATACTGGAAATTAGAATCGAAATTTCTGTTAGGTTTCCCCCAACATATAAACTTTGTAGCGCCTCTGTCCATCTGGTTCGTTGATCAGCAACAGTCAACAGTACTGGGTCATGCTTTCAGTTAATATCTGTAACATAATCCAGTTGCCGATGCGTAAATGGTTGGAAAACACAGGCCACATATATGCTACAATTATAATGTTTAGAGTTGGCCTTGTCCTAGAACTTCAATGATTTATAGGCTAAAATGACACGGTTTAAAACGCAACACACCTATGAATTATGACCGCAGCGTGGAGATTGCGATGCGATAGTAGAACGGCCTTTTGAAGACCAGTAGTTCCGCCGGAAAAGAGAATGATAAACGGATCATCTAGAGTCAGACGAAGTTGATCGAAAGATGGAAGGATGGGAAGATCTGCCTCTTCCACCAACATTGATTCCAAGGTTACGCATCCTTCGTAGCTACCATGCACAAAAATCTTCTGTTCGATTCAATGCAGGCAAAAACAAACCGCGTTAGAATCAATTAGTCTGAGTTCAAATGAGGTTTCTGCAAGAACTAGGCCACGCCCTGCATGCAATAATAGACTCGTAACACTGATCGGTTACGATTCTAACGCTATAGTAGGCTATACTGCGAAAATAATTATTATCTATATTCTCTCAGTGAACTCTCTGAACCTTTGCATAACATCCATAATATTATCTCAATTATGGTCACTATGCTACAAAGGTCCTACATGCAGGTATATGGCTACCGACACTATTATGCAGGTGCTGGCATTGACATTGACACCTATTTCATCAGTGATGATGGAAATAACTCACAGATAATAATCTACGTAACATGCAAATTTATTGTGCGATAAACCCTATGTTTGATGAATGAATGAAACGCACCGCATACCAAATGTGTGTTCTTAATACGAGTTAGGCTAATATTGTTCCGTATAATATGTTAGGTCTACATGTGAACCGTATAGTCAACGACTGCGATGACCTCGCCTTGGAAGTCCAAATCTATATAGGCCTACAGGTGGAAGTCGAGTGAAGCTATCCGGGGGCGGATCCAAGAGACCAATCCGGCCATGGCCCCCATTTAAAAAGTGCATGGGATGTGGCCCCCAATTTGGCATTTGGTTCCACAAGCCATTAAGCCAGAAAAGATTATTCCGACCAGGATGACGACTAAAAAAAGAAGAAAAAAAGATCGTCAGATTTTTCGGCGACCAAGAAAAAAAAATTCCTGGCCCAAGACCCTAAATTTTGATCCCCGCCTCGAAAATTTCTGTATCCCCTTGAAGATATATCGTATGATTCGTATTATAGCAAACGACTGCACAAATCGAAGGTACAAAACCGGGTCGACAATCACATCGGGTCGTGCTACTCTCTGCGGTACAATTAAACGTGCAATCGACACTGACATGAAA
This sequence comes from Lumbricus terrestris, assembly GCA_949752735.1. Classification (NCBI taxonomy): domain Eukaryota; kingdom Metazoa; phylum Annelida; class Clitellata; order Crassiclitellata; family Lumbricidae; genus Lumbricus; species Lumbricus terrestris. The sequence goes on along the minus strand of OX457036.1, from coordinate 58,921,159 downwards.
AGAGACGATATGACAACGTTACCTGAACTTCGATTGTTCTCGTGACTTCGACGACCAATGACGCTAGAGATTCTTGTGTGCAGATATATCGAGCACGAGTTTTCACAAGCTGATATCTTAGCTCCTCTGAAATATACGACATTTTCTATCAACGAATGTCTGGCTAAAATACATATTATAATAAAAATAATTAAGGTAATGAAACACATAGTTAGTTACATGTATATGCCCACACATATAATTACTATATAACAACGCGTGGTCAAATCCATGTACGAACGATGAGGTAACTAAATTTTGCAAAGATTTTGAGCGCTGCTCAGGTGGATTTCTGTCTAATGATCGATGTTTGATGGGAAATATTAACACTGCACTAAAGGACCTTGCAGGTCATCATGACTCCAACGCTTGTGTATCTTCTAGAGAATTCAGACCCACCTTTTCCGGCTTGAAGAACATGCACTATTTTTCCCACATTACGTAGGCACAATAGGTTCTGCCTATTGTAATAACCTTGCGATAGGCCTGCACTTGCGATTTCGATTCCACAATTCATTGTTATTGTTGTTGTTGTTGTTGCTGCTGCTGCTGCCGTTGTTCTTGCTGATCGTAATCGATTTGTCTTGGATCTCTCCCTTTCTTTCACTGACCAGACAAGCTTTGTTTCCAGATCTTGCGTCGACCATTTGCGAAAACCATTCCTTTTTGTTCCATTCACGTCCAGATATCACCCACTACTTTGGTCCACTCCATGATGTGCACTCGGATGGACTTTGGGAACACTGCATAATGGCCTATTGGTCTCTGACCCTCTCACCGGATCCAATAGACTCGAAACGCCAGTCTATTATTTAATGCCGAAGATTGGCATATTGGCGACATTCCAAATTGTCCCATATATTAGTATATATTCGGGTTTCCTCTGATTGCATAGCCATTGAGGGGGACGTCCCCTCTGTGCCCTGTAAGTCTCCGCCCATGCCTGATTGGCCTCCTATTCAACATCGGATTACAGTTCAAACCCTTTCCCTAAAGTGCAATTAACTGCCTGCCTTTTAGAGTGACCTTATCTAACCTGGCGTACTTTTGCCCCTTGATCTCCTCCTTACTTTGCGACCATCACTGTTTACCCGCAGTATTTATGATTCCGCAGGTGTTCAGGCTATATTTGGAGATGCGCGTGGATATAATTTTTTTATGTCGTCATCATCATTGTCATCATCATAATCGTCGTCGTCGTCGTTGTCGTCGCTGTCGTCGTCGTTATCATCGTCATTATTGTTATAAATATTATTAGGCCTACTGCAATCATCATCATCATCATCATCATCATCATCATCATCATCATCATCATCATCATCATCATCATCATCAACATACCTTGCAGGAGCTGTGAGTTGACTGTAGCTGGAATGCTGCCAATGCGTAAGATCGCCAGCAGAAATACGATCCACTCGATGGAGTTGGGTGCAAAAATGGCGACGATGTCTCCTCGTTGACAGCCATAACTCAGAAGATGGCGCGCCACTAGCTCCACCTTCCGACAGAGCTCAGAGTAAGTTATCTCTTTGGCAAAACCAACATCGACCTAGAACCAAGAACGGCTGAATACTTGATAGGGGTATGCTTAAGGCTAGTTAGTAAGTATATCATATTACTTACTAGTCGGGAACATAGGCCATAACATGGCCTATGTTCCAGACTGGTAAGTAAGTATAATATTATTATATTATAATATTTTAATATCATTACATTATATTGTACCATATCGTATTATATTATATCATATTATATTATACTAAATGGGGTACCCGAGGTTGCCCGGAATTTTAGGATTCGGGCCGTTTCCCGGCAATCCCTCCCTCCGTCCCTCCGTCCCTCCGTCCCTCCCACCATCCCTCCCACCCTCCTTCCATCCCTCTCACTCTCCCACCCTACCTCCCTCCCTCAAACCCTCCATCCATCCCACCCTCCCACCATCCCCTCTCACCCTCCCTCCCACCCTCCCTCTGACCCTTCCACTCTCCCTCCCTCCCTCCCTCCCTGACCCCACCACACCCCATCAAACTCCGACCTCCACCGGTACGCGACCCGTGAAATCCGGACTGGCAAAAGCGCTGGCCTTAAACACCTCTAAAACGGTGTCAACCGCTGCTTTTATGCGTATGGGACCCGAAAGAAAGGTGCTGTAATATGCCTGTGAGGGAAACGGCCAGTAGGGAAAATGAGGGCTTTTGTCCCCACTTTGGCCCCATGGTGGCAGAGATTCGCCAGCCCCACCTCAATGACCTGTGTCGGGTCACCCCGACGCCCTGCGAAGGATTGGGGTCGATTGATTCAAAACTGTGGCCGTGCATAGCTAACATCAACAAAAAACTTACTAAAATATATATAAGATCATATTATATTATGACATAAAAAACCGATGGATGCAAGACTGATGTATTAATTGAGACATTTAATAATCACCCAAAGATGAACTTACGAAAGCGATTGCATTCGGAGTTTTCTGGAGACATTGGAAAAGTTTCCTAGTGAAATCGGTATCTGGGATCTGATTCCAGGTGCTGTGTGACGTCATAGAAGACACAACGACGCCGTACTCACCCATGTGGAACGAGGAAATAATATTACACGCTCGACTGAAACACAAATGTTGAGTTGAACTATTCAAGTTTCGAGTCTTGGAAGAGACTTTAGATTGCAGTCGTATGACCTACTTCTAACGAGATCTCTCGCTAAACATTGGATAGAGCAACAACGTCTAAGCCTTTGATCCTGACCTTGTCCCACATACAGAGAAAGAGTTAAAAATTAAGAACAAAGGTTAAGTCGTTGTTGCATCCGTTTCTACATCTCTCTGTCTGCGTCTATGGTGTCTGTCTGTGTCTTTTTTGTCGCTCCTTTCTATTACTATGTAATAGATATATATGTATAATTGCATATATTATATGTAAGCCATACATATGTCTATATAACCTTGAAGCAGTTGCTATCACCGATATCATTGAGAATTCGAGTGTTCTCATTAATGTTTTCAAGCTTCCGCTAGTATTATAATAGTAAAGAGACAGTTTTCAAGTTGTGTTCGTTGTGTGACGACCATCCTGTGCAGACACACACTCCTCACACACACACACACACACACACACACACACACACACACACACACACACACACACACACACACACACGCCACAAGCACACAGTGTATGACGGGAGACTGCGAATCTTACCATAGAACGCTGATGACCGTTGTATTTAAAGTGACCTATATTTACTTTTTGTAGTCCTGTCGGAAACCGTCACCTGGTCGGAAATTTTTTGAATCGAACACTATGCAGTCTTGAATCTTGATGTGAAAAGAAGAGAACTGAGACAAAGTCATGTCTTGGGACTGGCACAACCAGAGTATAATTATAGCCCTATACGGGCACTGCCCGTAGGCCTATAATATAGTATTCTGGTTGAAAATAATATTAACCAGGGCTCACTCATCTGATCATGTTTAAAAACCAACGATCCTGCCTTCAGCCAGATAACTTATATATCAACGTCATCATGAGAATGATCAAGGACTGCTTACCTAAAAAAATTATGTGCAAAATATCTAAATGCAATATCTAAAAGTTTCCTAGTGAAATCGGTATCTGGGATCTGATTCCAGGTGCTGTGTGACGTCATCGAAGACACAACGACGCCGTACTCACCCATGTGGAACGAGGAAAAGATATTACACGCTCGACTGAAATACAAATGTTGAGTTGAATTATTCAAGTTCCGCCTCTTGCGAGAGACTTTAGATTGCAGCCGTATGACCTACTTCTTTCCAGATGGCACCAAAGACTAGATTTAACAGCGACTAAACCTTTGGTCCTGATTTTTTCCCATACATAGAAAGAAAGAGAGAGGTAATGATTATAACAGCAGAGGTTCAGTCGATGTAGTATCCGTATCTGCCTCTCTGTCTACATTTGCACCGTCTGTCTGTGTCTGTCTCTGTCTGTCTACATCTGCACTGTCTGTCTGTGTCTGTCTCTGTCGCTCGCTTCAATCACTATGTAATGTATATACATAATATATACAATACATACATGAAAATATATATGTATATGACTTGCTTCTTACAAGATGGCGCTAAACACTAGATATAAGAGAATATATACGTAGGCTATATATATATATATTCATTTAATATATATATAAGCCATACATTTATCTGTGTAGCCTCAAAGGTCACCGATTTCATTATGAGTTCGAGTTGGCATAATTATATTTCTTGCACCCGTTAGAACGATTAGAATATAATATAAACTTTACAAAGAGACGATGTTTAAGTTCCGTTCGCTCTCTTCTTCCTGTGCAGCAGTGTAGCGCCATTGCTAGCTAACGATTATGCCGTGCGTCGTCATCGTCGACGTCATCATAACCAGTGCCATAATCGTTATCTATCATAACTGCCATTATCACACACAAGCACAAACACAAACACAAACACACACAAACACACACACGCACACATACACACCACGCACTTCACCTCCATGACGGGAGACATCGAATCTTACCATAAAACGCTGATGACCGTTGCATTTAAAGTGACCTATATTGACATTTTGTGATCCTGTCGTAGACCGTCACCTGGTCTGGAGTTTTTAGGATCGAACACTAGGCTATACAGTCTTGAATCTTGATGTGAAAAGAAGAGAACTGAGACAGCGTCATGTCTTAATTGGAACTGGCACAACCAGAGTATTATAATCCTATATACGGGCACTGCCCGTAGGCCTATAATACTTTGGTTGAAAATAATATTAACCAGGTCTACGGGCACTGCCCGAAGGCCCGGTTTTCCTTTCTCTCGAAGACCCTTCAGAGTCTATATAGTTTGACTGCAGCTTCTTCTTTATAAACACTGCTAAAAGACTGGTCAGCAACACACGCAGGCCTATACTGTCAATTTTGTTAGTATATAGCCTACATAATACAGCCTTCTGCTGGAGTTTTTAGGATCGAACAATACAGTTTTGAATCTTGACGGGAAAAGAAGAGAACTGAGACGGCGTCATGTCCTGGGACTCGCATGCACAACCAGAGTATTGACCGAGTTGCCTGGTTTTCTATTATTTTGACCTTTGATAAACCCTTGACATGCCCAATTGCCCATTATAGGTTCGACACTGCAGGATGAACCCAGCAAGCGGGTCCGAGGCTAGATGCACTGAGTCCTGTTTATCATCATCATCATCATCATCATCATCGTCATCGTCATCGTCATCGTCATCGTCATCGTCATCGTCATCGTCATCATCATCATCATCATCATCATCATCATCATCATCATCATCATCATCATCATCATCATCATCATCATCATCATCATCATCTACATGCTGCGCTCCTGTCGCTCAATCTATATTCAAAAGTGGGCCAACTATATATAGCCTACTCCACAGAAACCGACTTCTTTTCTCTTTTCAGGCTTTTGTCAGATAATTATAGCCTATACTTCCATTGACCAGTTTCTTCTCTCCCTCTTAGCTCTTTGGACGTCTCTTCTGCTCTGATATCGTATATAGGCCTACCACGAGATTTTGCTTCAGCGATTATAGTTATCCTGTTATTAGTCTGGTTGCCTATTCCCTCCCTTAGCTTAAGACCTACCAAATGGCCATCTTTATGCAGGTGATGCACAGGTTTTTTTACATGGTCTATCATTTGATCAACTCTTCCTCTTTTTGTCCAGTTGATTGTATTATATCTGATCTTCACTATTGGATGTCGTCAACCGACTCTGCCAAAATGTCACAAAGACTTATTTGATCTGGTTTGAGACTATCTAATAGACAACAGCTTACTAAATCTGACTTTCACTTACCGACAGAGAAATTCCCTGTTTATAGCCTACATATTCTTCCGGTGTCCCCAACCTGCATGGGCGTTACATCCACGAGCACGTATCTAACCTCAACCGCTTATGAATTTTGCAACTCTCTAGACTTAGAGCTGATCACATCGTATCTATTACTATGTTCCAGAATAAATTCGCCTCCGGAGACTATATTCTGAAATAAAGCCTCCGGGGAGAGAAAATTTCCTCCGCCTACGAAATAAAGTCTCCCCTGTTGAGCGCGAAATCGGTTACAGTCGCATAAAACTTATAGATGAGCGTATCAAACCGTTAGTTTACGTTGCTAAATTATTTAACACGAACAAATAAAATATACTTTTACATCAGGAAATGTCTTCCAATACAGATTTTCAGCCAGAGGAGACTCTGTTTGAAGGACAGACTTTGTAGGCTATCGGGGGGAGATTTTATATCGTGACACCGGCTTAATTTGCGTACAATGTCAGGACATAATGTACACACTTCGTCGTCGAGACAGACTGAGCTCTCTGCATGTGCACAAGAAGGCCCATTTATCCTAAACATGGGGTCTAAGTCGTAGACTCTAGGGCCTAGGCCTACATACAGCATTATGTGCTTTAGTTCCAATGCTTAAAAAATGCATAGGCAGACAACAGATTTCAAAATATATTGGTTAAAAGTTTAGTTACAATCTTAAAGTTTAGTTCCAGTAAGTGTAGAGTTTAAACTCAAATGTCAGGCTTCTTTCCGTAATAAACAATTTTACTGCTGGCCTACATAATACGAAAAGTTAGATCTCCTTTTCGAGTCAAAGCTGAAAATTGTGACGTCAGCTTCGATGGCTATACCCAGATGCGTCATCCGTGAAATGAAGCCAGAAGACTCCACCAAAGATGTTGCTGCGTTTTTTAGAGTTTCCCGTTGAGAAGGACCTTCTTCATTTCGCGGCGTAGGATCTTTCCACTCACCGTCTTCGGAATCGATGCAACGAACCTTATTCCACCACGCAATCTCTTGTAGGGAGCCACCCGCCCTGTACAGTGTAAATACATCAGATGCGGCAACATAATTGCTATAGTCTTCATCAGTATCATCACAACAATCATCGCTAGAGTTGCAATAGTCCTCTGCATCCTCATCATCCTCAGCAGCAGCAGCAGCAGCAGCAGCAGCAGCAGCAGCACAGAAGCAGCAACCGTGTAGTAGCATAACCAGGATCGACATAATAATACTGATGATGATGATGATGATGATAATAATAATAATAATAATAATAATAATAATAATAATAATAATAATAATAATAATAATAATAAAAAGTTCGACAATCCTTCATTCAACGATTTCAAGTACACACCATTAGAAGAAGCGACGCTGCTTGGCTCACCTCTGATGTCTGGGCCGGCCATTGATAAGGTAGTGAGCAAGAAGGCAGAAGACCTGGAACGAGCTATAGGGAGGCTGTCCATGCTTCACTCGCATGATGCGCTAATCCTATTACGAAATGGATTGAGTGTACCAAAGCTCCTCTACACAATGCGCACTGCCTTATGCGTCGACTCTCCAAGTCTCACTAGATTTGATTCTTTATTGAGAAAAGGATTAATTATCAAGCATACTGAACGTGGAACTATCGGACGATAAATGGCTTCAGGCATCCCTTCCGGTGAACGATGGTGGCCTCGGAATACGCTGTGCTGCAACGCTGGCACCTTCTGCCTTCTTGGCATCTGCTGCGAGCACTAGCGAACTCCAGGCAAACATACTGCCACCAGAATTAGTTGACACCCCGGACGACCTAGTGGACACAGCGTTAAAAGCATGGTCAACACTCACGGGATCCGAACCACCATCCGGATCAGCAGCTTACCATCAAAAAGAATGGGACAACCTCTGGATAATAAAGGCATCGGCAGCCCTGCACGAGTCGGCGAATACTGCACTTGACCGGGCTCGTCTCTTAGCTTCTCAGGCACCACACGCGGGAGATTGGTTGCTAGCACCTCCGGTAACTGCCCTGGGTCTGCGCCTGTCCGACGAAGTGATAAGGATTTCGGTTGGAATGCGACTCGGAACAACCCTCTGCGAACCACATCTGTGTCACTGTGGCGAAAGAGTCGACGCCAGGGGACTTCACGGTCTGGCATGCAAGAAAAACGCTGGCCGACAATTACGACATAATTTACTGAACGATATCATATGGCGCTCTTTAAGAAGAGCAAACATTCCATCACAGAAGGAACCGTTAGGGCTTACAAGGGAAGATGGCAAACGACCAGACGGTGTGACACTTGTTCCATGGTCATGTGAAAGATGCCTCACTTGGGACGTGACGGTGTCAGACACCTTTGCAGCGTCGTACCTGCAGCAACATCAACAGGAGCAGGTGAAGCCGCAAACCGGGCAGCCGTTGCCAAAAGATTAAAGTACACCGCAATCACCAGGACACATGCCTTCGTGGCGGTGGCATTGGAATCGAGCGGTGCCTGGAGTTCGGAAGGACTTGATTTTGTGCTAGACTTGGGGCGGAGGCTGACCGAGGCGACACAAGACAGACTCGAGACAAGCTACCTTTTCCAGAGAATCTCGGTTGCAGTCCAACGAGGAAACGCCATCTGCTTCTCTTCCACATTGCCTTTGTAACAATGCCATAATAATAAAAATAATAATAATAATAATAATAATAATAATAATAATAATAATAATAATAATAGACCCAATTATACTACTGCTACTACTATTCCTACTGTTCCTACTACTACTACTAATACTACTACTACTGTTACTTTTACGTCAACAACATCCGCTGCTGCTGCTGCTGCTGCTGCTGCTGCTGCTGCTGCTGCTGCTACTACTACTACTACTACTACTACTACTACTACTACTACTACTACTACTACTACTATTACTACTACTACTACTACTATTACTACTACTACTACCATTACTTTATACACCCAGACTTACAATCTGAATCAAAGGTATCATCTTACATTATCATCAACATAGTTATTCATAACATGAACGGTATTAATAAATCATGATATTATTGACTACTAGACTATACATGATCAAAGTGTTATCCGAAATGGATGATACACTAAAAAATTGGTAATCAGATATGAAAGATTAGAATTTACTACCGGGATTTACTACCGGCAGGTCTCGGGCAGCAGCGAGACTTTAATGGACCTGACGGATGATCCAGCAGAAGGACAACGGTGGGTTCATATCAATGAAGGGCATGTCTGGTGAACCCGGAACATGGCCTCCATACTGCGAGATGGAAAGGAACTGGGGAACCTACCATCTCATCATCTCCAAACAGCATCAAAAGTTATGGAGAGCACTGGTATGGCCGGTGGCTATATATGGCTGTGAAAGCTGGACACTGAGGAAGGAGGAGGAAAGAAGAATAGAGGCATTCGAGATGAAGTGTCTGAGATTAATCATGAACATATCTTGGACGGAAATGCGGAGGAATGAGTGGGTGCTGGAGGAGGCAGGAGTGGAGAGGAGTCTTCTGAGGACGGTAAAGGAAAGAAAACTTATTTATTTTGGACACATCATGAGAAGAGAGGGAATATGCTTGGAGAAAGACATCATGCAGGGCACAATGCCGGGAAATCGGAAAAGAGGAAGACCGAGAACAAACTGGTTGGGGAACATAAAGGACTGGACGGGATTGGAAATGGATGAAATGATAAGACTTGCGGAAGACAGAAGACGCTGGAGGAATATTGTTCATGATGCGGCCGAACCTCGGAGCGAGGATGGCTGAGAACAGAACAGAACAGAACCGGGATTTGTATTTGTACACAAAGGACATGACAACAGTAAAAAATTCTAAGTGAAAAAGGGGTTATGCGAAACATAAAACCGCTCCCTCGTTCAGCGCTATGCGCATCAGCCGTTGCCCTCCGCCGAACGGCCCCCAAAAAACCTCGATCCCCAAAGCAGGAGAGTAGATTAAACACTAATGTGTGAGCCCTTAGACATAGACATAGACATTGTTATAAACTATATAGACCTAGTTATAAACTATATTACAGCTAAGTCATCATACAACTCACACACTAAACCACTTTTTGATGACTATAAGATTCTTGATGTTGATCAAATCAGATATATCCAAACCTGTGAATTCATGTTCAAGTACATGAATAATATGTTATAATATAACAGGAGGTATATTATACCTCCTGCTTTCCTGTCATTTCTCACTTCAGTCTCATCAGATATCTCTACTAGAAGTAACCGTGTCTTTATGTGTCAGTATATGCCAGAACCAACACTCGTAAATTTTCCATACAGTATACAAGGGTGGTACAATCTATATCCAGTGACATTCAAAATGCTCCCGTCTACCACAATTCAAAGGACTTATACGTACTCATACACTAAGCACACAAAATACATGATACCCATCTCCTGACAGTCCGTCTATTATGACCCAGCCACTCACTTAATATTCAATGGGCATTGGGCCCCTACAAGCGGGACCCGTCCGTTTAGGTGTGCCATTTGCTCCCACTTAAACTTATTTAAATATGCTGTTTTTAATTCTTTTCATCGTTACTTTGTTCCATTAATCCACTAATCTGTAAAAAATGTACGGTTCAATAAATGAATTGAATTGAATTAACTATAATTTGTGTATAATATTTCTTAATGCCGTTGTTTTTCGACGTATACCTGAGACGAACTGTTCGAGTTCTTGCTCAGTGACCGTCGCACCCTGTTTCTTGACTACCAATGCAGTCGGTAGTTCTCCTGCCTTGGGATCTGGTAGACCCACAACACCAGCATCAGCAACCTGTTGATGCGATAAGAGAACGGCCTCCAGCTCAGCAGGAGCCACCTGCACAATATGCAGAGAGACAATGAACGTAACGCAATAGGCTATATACTCAGGCGAATTAAATATCAAGAGACAAATAAATTATGCTTTATCTAAACCTAAATATAATTATGCGCATAATTGAGTTAAACATTACCTAATGCTATATAACTATCATTCTATGATATATACGTTACCCATGATGGTCCTGATGGATGATGGACTGGTTGAGGACGGATAAAAAGAGCGAGTATATAAAGAAATCAAGGTAAGTGTACAGAGTAGACAAGAATGATGTCGTTGGAATATTGGACCATCATAAGGACTGAACACTAAAGAGGAAGATACGCATGATGCAGTGAACTTTGCAAAGCAAATTTTGCTCAAATTGCCTTCATATCTGAACTTACATGTATATATATATATACACATGTACATAGGCTACTAGCTTGGGTACCCGGCGTTGCAAAAAAAAGATTCAAGAATCTTGCTCTTAAGTGCTGTAATACGCCGAGCAAATTTCTGTCCAGGGTAACGGCCTCTGTTGTCATAGACCCTGGTCAAATCGGATCCACCACCACCCGGCGTTTCCCGGGAAATTTAGGATTCGACCCGATTCGGCCACAACCCCACCACACGACACCCACCACACCCCACCACAATCCGACCTCCATCGGTACGCAACCCGAGAAATTTGGGTATTCGGAAAAAATTCCTCGTCCCAGCTCCCCCACTTCCACCCCCACCTCCACCCCAACCCTCCCACCCCACCTCCCACTCCTCCACCTCCACCCCACCCACCCACTCCACACCATCCCCACTCCAACACCCCACTCCGCTCCACCCACCGCCCCACCCCTCCACCACGCCCCCACCCCCGCGACCCCCACCCCGCCGCAATGCCCCACTCCACCCCCATCCAACCGCCCCCACCCTCCACCCCACCCCACGACCCCCATATCCCCCGCCCGACCCCTTTACCCCTCCACCCCAATCCCAACTCCGCCCCCACCCTAACGCCTCCACCCGCTCCATCCCCACCCCCGCCCCACCCTCTCCAACCCCCGATCTCTACCGGTACGCGACCCGTGAAGTCCGGACTGGCAAAAGAGCTGGCCTTAAACACCTCTAAAACGGTGTCGACCGCTGCTTTTATGCGTATGGGACCCGAAAGAAAAGTGCTGTGGTAAGCCTGTGAGGGATATGGCCAACAGGAAAATGAGAGTTTTTGCGCCCTAAACTGGGCCCCCTTGGTGGCAGAGATTCGCGAACTCCTCCACTGCGTGTCCGATGCCGAGACGGACACAGTAGTAAAGGTTTGGAGTGAAAAGCTCAAAAGCTGTAGAAATGCATTCCGGTTAAACATACACACAGCAGAATCTTCTCTTTATTTATATAGATATATAAAGTACTATGTATATCAAGTGGCATTCATGTCTGTACTGATTCATTTAGACGTTGTGCGATAGTCACGATGTAGGCTACTAGCCTGGAATGCGTTGTATTTGATGAGCTCCTTTAGTCGGTCGACAATGTAGAAGTGTCCGTCTTCATCGTAATATCCAATGTCGCCTAAAAGTCACAGAGAAAGATTGTTGTCATTTAGTTGTAAGCAGGGCTGTACTCAGGATTTTTCAGGTGAGTAGGCCTACACGCTTTCGGCATAAAAATCGACCTTTTGGGGCGAAAATTTTCTGATGACGACTCTTTTTTGTCGCCAAAATTAATGACGACTTTTTTAATCACCGGGTGGTTTTCGACGATTTTTCGCCTCAAAACCATAATGACGCCGTCAAACGCTCAAATTTAACCATTTTCTCGTTCATAATTCGCGATTTTTGACGACTTTTTCGTGCGTAGGCCTATATCCAAACGCTCTTTGTGAGGTAAGCTTATACCCTCGTTTTCGGAGGTGAGTATACGGTGCCATTTTTCCCGCAGGTGAGTATACGCTGTATACCCGCGTATACTCTAGAGTACAGCCCTGGTTGTAAGGTTTCAAGACACCAATGTAGTTCGGAAACCGAACTATAGGCTAGCAGTAGGCCTACCGCTATATCGGTTTGCACATGTTTCTGCTGTGAATATTGTAAACAAATCAACAGAAATCGACCTCTATACAGGCGTACGCTAATACCAGCAGAACTATAGACCTAAGAGTTGATAGTTGACGTTATATCCAAAATATAGGTCTGCCAATAGCCTGCACGTATGAATGCATTTGTAATGTACGCATATGACCTGTGGGTGTCTGTCTGTCTGTCTGTCTGTCTGTCTGTCTGTCTGTCTGTCTGTCTGCCTGTATGTCTATCTCTTTGCATGGATACACGTATCTGGCTGTTTATTTAACGCCTTCTGACGGCCTCACCAAAACTAAACAAGAAGACATTTGCTAAAATGAACTATTTAGCGATACCGGTATGTAGCCATCCTTGTTGATCGATCGTGGATGCTGTTGCCTCCTTGTCACCCAAATATCCCAGCATTACTATCGGGCCCTTGATGCAGATCTCTCCGTTGAGATTGGGACCTAACGGTTTGGACGACGTCAGATCGATGACCTACATGTGAAAGTAGCAGAAGACATTACATTATAAGAAGGCTACAGCAGCAAAAAGGATAATCTTGAAGATGTGTGAACTTTTTACGACAATCGAATGTGTTACTCATGACTCATGAGGTGAAATCATATTTCTATCACATGCATGTGATTATTTTTTGTAAGTAATAGATTTTTTATCTGGCGTGGACGGCCTTGTCTTTTAAAGTTAGACCGTGTAAAGCGCGTTCATATCAGACTGGGGTGTTAAGAGACCTACCCATTGCTCAACCGGCAGCGGTGTTTTCTAGCCCGTCGAGCCTTGCCTTAAGACTACAGGCCACATAATTTGAGAATAAAAGTTTAAATTTGCCATTTTTCGATGTGCGTGAAGCAAAATCAAATCGCTGTGTTGGAAAGAAGAGAGTCAATACTAAACCCTCATTCGGCTATCAAGACTTTTGATAATAAGGATAATTTTGAATGCAAACGAGCACCATTCAAGATTAGGATTAAGTTTTTAGAGGACGAGCTCACCAGGCTCTATGCAAGTCTTCTGCTCTCTTCGCCACCTTGGCTCGCCACTTGCTGGAATGACCTAATTACCTCGACCTAATTACCTTAACCTAATTACATTAACATTAGAATGCACCGGTGACCCTGCCCTTTGACATTTACCTTAGAATACCCCTGGTGACTTTTGACCTTGATGACGGATGGGTCAATGAGTGCAAGGTGATATAGAACCAATAGTTGTATAACTACTAAGAAGTGATAGAGTGGAATAGGAGTGGGTTGGACAGTGAACAACTGACGCAGTTATAATTATGATGTCTGAGAGGATTAAGGTGTGCTGTAGGCATGTGATTATGACTTCACATTCCATTTGTTCAGATATTTTATTCGTGTTGTAACTGGTAAGGTGGTAACAGATGGCGTCTACCTTCATCTGGACGTTGACACATGGAGGTCCAACTGATGTGGCCTTTCTGTCGACGGTGGTTTGTGCTTTGCCAGTCATCGGAACTGTGCTAATGCTGCCTGACACCTCAGTGAGACCGTACACTGTATACAGCGCAGAAAGCGAAGGCAGCACAAGTATAAAGCTCGGTTGTAGATTTGCTAATGTCATTAATCTTGGCAATGTTATGGACGATTCTAAGATACCTTCATTATCACGCTCGGTAGTCCCTACCTTCAATTCCGACGATTATGTCTACGGAATAGGATAATCTTGATTCTTGACTTAAGACTCAAGTGTAATCAAAATGTGCAGTATCCAATACAGTACCGGTATCTTTAAGATGTCGTGCTACCCGATGTAGATGAAGGGTGGGATACTGATACAAGTAGATGCGCTGTAGTTCAATAATTCTAATATCTCTCTCTAGTTTAATACAATTAAGAATCTGCCTCAAAATTTAAGAATGTTTCGTTTGTAAACCAGCAGATCTATTTTTCTTCTCTTTGCCAAATTCTTAAACTAGCAATTTTATTATTGGTCTTGATCGGCAAATACTTTTATTGCCAAGTTTCGACTTGTCACAACAAGCAATATTTTTATGACGATGACTCAAGGGACCTTTAATAACAAAAAATAACTCATCATGCGACTTTGCACTGATTCTTATTTGACGGTCGTCGTCAAGACTTGGACAATTAAAGGCCTATTGAGACAAGGTTTAAATGAAAACATGAGTTTTTCGGAAGGTCTTGACACAAACTTCACAGACGAATAATTGCCGGAAGAGGGTGCAGGAGTTTCCATGTTTGAACAGTGTGAAAGAGAATGTCACATGACCTTAATTTATCAACTCTAATGCTATAGGAGTAGCAGTGGGACGCGGTAGTGTAGCGGTAAGTTCGTCGCCTTGTGATGACCGACGGGTCGTAGATTCGAATCTATCTCAAGCCACTTCGTAGCGACCTTGGACAGGTTGCTCACCCACAATTGTTTGTGAGGAAGGCAACGGAAAACCAACTGACTCATATAAGCCCCAGGGGCATAAGCCAATGAACCTGCCTTCGGGCAGGGAACTCATCTCATCACCATCACTGCTAGGAGAAGCGACTTCTTTGCAGAGCACTTGCGCATTTTTATCGAGTTTACTATTATAAGACTTGCTATACATTGTAGTGTGAATACAATAGTGAATACATTAGTTTGATTAAAAACGTAGCAGAATTTTTCAGACTGTGTAGTCCAAATCAATGTAATAGCACTGTGGTTATAACTTACACCGTGGGTCTCTAGCCCCCATACTCTGGTCCTTCAGTAGATAATCTCAAGGCAAGATATTTTAACTGGACACAAATTACTTTAAAATAAGATTATTATTAAAAGATTGATATTAACAGATTTTGTATCATTGATTTACTCTGCAGACAAACGACTCCTGGAAATCGCTCCATCAGTTGGTTTTCCACAGTTTCGCTGAGTGGAGCTGCACCAGACGTGATGTGTTTGAGCGTCAGACGATACTTTTCCACCTCCGGACTCTTGGCCAGGAGCACTGCGATCGGAGGGACAACGAGTATGTCTTCAATCTGCAAAAAATTTAATTAATATACTAACCAATTTATGATTCTTTTACTCTCTGGAGGTACAGCAATCTCGATAATACTATCAGGTGAATCGGCTCACGGTATAGATTCTGTTAGGATATCAAACTACAAACGTAAACACAAAGTCAATCTTTCCGGCCCACCTTTCGACCAATTAGTTGCACACAGAGATTAGACCTATTGGCTCGCATGCATTGCATGCATCTGTCCTCAAAAATTGAATTGACCGCCACTCTCACTTCATAGTTCAAACTTACTTTCTTTTGTCCAAGGGCGACTCAAAACGCATTATTTCTTCTTGGCCTTCAAGCACTTGGATATCTATTGCATCTTCTTCTCGTCTCAAACTCACATTTCAGCCTCTATAAGTTTCGCATTATTTTCAGCGTCTATGATTCACATTTCGATGTGAATGCGCGTAGATTACATGTTTAATTAATAGTAAAAATATAGGGTAGGGCCTACCTTGTTGTCCTGTAGAACCTTGAGGTAATCCGCAAAGTGGAACTGCTTCATCAGAAAGCTAACACCTTGTTCGGTCAAGCAATACAGAGCCATAAATGATCCGAAAATGTGAGACAGTGGCGAGAAAATGACCTGTCGCTTGGCTATAATCTTTGCCGTCGGATGACTGCACATATTGAATCACACAAAAGCAATCAATTATTCGCTCTAATCACCTGCAGGTATAGATGACAATGGGTC
This sequence comes from Lumbricus terrestris, assembly GCA_949752735.1. Lineage (NCBI taxonomy): Eukaryota > Metazoa > Annelida > Clitellata > Crassiclitellata > Lumbricidae > Lumbricus > Lumbricus terrestris. The sequence continues at coordinate 58,904,638 of OX457036.1, read as the reverse complement.
ATAGATGCTAGTTGAAAAGAAGAACTTTTAGTGCCAACTTGTCCTTCAAACTGTTGCGCGTGTCTAGCAATATTAGGTGAAATGATT